>JAVTVY010030035.1:0-122505 GCA_036873755.1 Hanleya hanleyi
ACTAGACCCCACGGGGAACCATCTGGTGATGGTGGGCTAAAAAGAGGCATAACTCCATAAAATATGGGCCGTTTTTGTATGCATTTAGAAAACAATAGATAACATGAAGCTGCGCTATCGAAACCCCTCGGCTCTGAACCCCAGCTATTATAATGTAAGGGTGTCTCTACCAATTGATTGGCTTGTGGGAAGAAATATTTACCCCTGGTATTGTAAGTGTACTTTCTTTGAAAAAAAAGAAAAGTTTTCCTCCCCTTAAATTAATTTGTTTCTGGAATAAATTGAAAGAGCTGTATTGGTGTCTCACCAAAACAACAGTACATATGGCTAGATAAATACAGTACATGTATACTAAATGGGACATGTATGTCATTTTCAAAAGAGATTTGCAAGCATTCTTTGCATTGTCTAAGAAAATAAATCAATAAATCAGTCATCCAATCAATAAATCAATGTGATAGTATACTAACATGATATAGAAATAATATGCAAACTTAACCTAGGAATTAGTGGATTTTGTTAGACAAGGGGCATACTTTCTGACACGACTCATTTTTGATAGGCATCTAGTGTCATTTTCAAAACAGATTTGCAGGCATTCTTCGCATTGTGTAAGAGAATAAATCAACAAATCAGTCATCCAATCAATAAATAAATGTGATAGTATACAAACATGATATAGAAATTATATGCAAACTTAACATAGGAATTAGTGGATTTTATTAGACAAGGGGCATAACTCTGCAAAATACTTTCTGACACGACTCATTTTCGATAGGCATCTAGTTCAGGTCAAGAGAAACAATTGTATCACGTTATGATGTTGTGTATGGAACGGTTCTGAAATTATCACAATAAATCATAAATGGATTTTTTTTTGTAAAAAGGGGCATAACTCTGCAAAATATTGTCCGAGATGACTCCTTTTCGATAGGCTTCTGATTTACGTGAAGATAAATAGATGTAACAAGTTTGGCTGCCATGCATGAAATGGTTCTGTAGATATCGCGGTAACGGATTTTATTAGACAAGGGGCATAACTCTGCAAAATACTTTCTGACACGACTCATTTTCGATAGGCATCTAGTTTAGGTCAAGAGAAACAACTGTATCACGTTAGGATGTTGTATATGGAACAGTTCTGAAATTATCACAATAACAGATCATAAATGGATTTTTATTTGTAAAAAGGGGCATAACTCTGCAAAATATTGTCCGAGATGACTCATTTTCGATAGGCTTCTGATTTACGTGAACATAAATAGATGTAGCAAGTTTGGTTGCCATGCATGAAACGGTTCTTTAGATATCGCGGTAACGGACGGACGGACGTACGGACGTACGGACGTACGTACGGACAGCCGTACATGATGACGACAATACCCCTAGGCCAAATTTGGCCGAGGGGTAAAAAGGTTTCATCATAATTTGCTAGCTGTACCAAACACAGTTAATTAGATATAGCTGTTACATTCAAGCATGTATCACAAAATCAGATACTTTTGCACTTGAAATGACGATAACAATGTTTCATGGGGAAATCCAAGATGGCTGCCTGGTGGCCATATTGGATTTTCGAACCGGACCAGAAAAGGTATCTTGCAGAACTAGACCCCAAGGGGAAGCTGTGTACCAAATTTGAGAAAGGTCCATGCAGTAGTTCCTGATAAATCGCGATAACAAGGTTTCATGGGGAAATCCAAGATGGCTGCCTTGTGGCCACATTGGATTTTCCAATTGGACCGAAAAAGGTATCCTGCACAACTAGACCCTAAGTGGAACCTGTGTACCAAATTTGAGAAAGATCCATGCAGTACTTCCTGAGAAATGACGATAACAAAGTTTCATGGGGAAATCGAAGATTGCTGCCTAGTGGCCATATTGGATTTTCGAATCGGACCAGAAAAGGTATCTTGCAAAACTAGACCCCCAAGGGGAACTTGTGTATCAAATTTGTGAAAGATCCATGCGCTACTTCCTGAGAAATGACGATAACAATGTTTCATGAGGAAATCCAAGATGGCTGCCTGGTGGCCATATTGGATTTTCGAATCGGACCAGAAAAGGTATCTTGCACAACTAAACCCCAAGGGGAACCTGTGTACCAAATTTGAGAAAGATCCATGAAGTAGTTCCTGAGAAATCGCGATAACAAAGTTTCATGGGGAAATTCAAGATGGCCGCCATGTGGCCATATTGGATTTTTGATTCGGACCGAAAAAGGTACCTTGCCCAGCTAGACCCTAAGTGGAACCTGTGTACCAAATTTGAGAAAGATCCATGCAGTACTTCCTGAGAAATGACGATAACAATGTTTCATGGGGAAATCCAAGGTGGCTGCCTGGTGGCCATATTGGATTTTCGAACCAGACCAGGAAAGGTCCATGCAGTAGTTCCTGAGAAATTGCGATAATAAGGTTTCATGGGGAAATCCAAGATGGCTGTCTGGTGGCCATATTGGATTTTCAAATCGGACCAGAAAGGGTATCTTGCATAACTAGACCCCAAGGGGAACTTGTGTACCAAATTTGTGAAAGATCCATGCGCTACTTCCTGAGAAATGACCATAACAATGTTTCATGAGGAAATCCAAGATGGCTGCCTGGTGGCCATATTGGATTTTCGAATCGGACCAGAAAAGGTATCTTGCACAACTAGACACCAAGGGCAACCTGTGTACCAAATTTGAGAAAGATCCATGAAGTAGTTCCTGAGAAATCGCGATAACAAGGTTTCATGGGGAAATCCAAGATGGCTGCCTGGTGGCCATATTAAATTTTCGAATCGGACCAGAAAAGGTATCTTGCACAACTAGACCCCACGGGGAACCATCTGGTGATGGTGGGCTAAAAAGAGGCATAACTCCATAAAATATGGGCCGTTTTTGTATGCATTTAGAAAACAATAGATAAAAAGGTTTCATCATAATTTGCTAGCTGTACCAAACACAGTTAATTAGATATAGCTGTTACATTCAAGCATGTATCACAAAATCAGATACTTTTGCACTTGAAATGACGATAACAATGTTTCATGGGGAAATCCAAGATGGCTGCCTGGTGGCCATATTGGATTTTCGAACCGGACCAGAAAAGGTATCTTGCAGAACTAGACCCCAAGGGGAAGCTGTGTACCAAATTTGAGAAAGGTCCATGCAGTAGTTCCTGATAAATCGCGATAACAAGGTTTCATGGGGAAATCCAAGATGGCTGCCTTGTGGCCACATTGGATTTTCCAATCGGACTGAAAAAGGTATCTTGCACAACTAGACCCTAAGTGGAACCTGTGTACCAAATTTGAGAAAGATCCATGCAGTACTTCCTGAGAAATGACGATAACAAAGTTTCATGGGGAAATCCAAGATTGCTGCCTAGTGGCCATATTGGATTTTCGAATCGGACCAGAAAAGGTATCTTGCAAAACTAGACCCCCAAGGGGAACCTGTGTACCAAATTTGAGAAAGATCCATGCCGTAGTTCCTGAAAAATCGCGATAACAATGTTTCATGGGGAAATACAAGATAGCTGCCTGGCGGCCATGTTGGATTTTCGAATCAGACCAGAAAAGGTATCTTGCACAACCAGACCCCAAGGGAAACCTGTGTACCAAATTTGAGAAAGATCCATGAAGTAGTTCCTGAGAAATTGTGATAACAAAGTTTCATGGGGAAATTCAAGATGGCCACCATGTGGCCATATTGGATTTTTGATTCGGACCGAAAAAGCTATCTTGCACAGCTAGACCCTAAGTGGAACCTGTGTACCAAATTTGAGAAAGATCCATGCAGTACTTCCGGAGAAATGACGATAACACGGTTTCATGGGGAAATCCAAGATGGCTGCCTTGTGGCCATATTGGGCTTTCCAATCGGACCGAAAAAGGTATCTTGCACAACTAGACCCTAAGTGGAACCTGTGTACCAAATTTGAGAAAGATCCATGCAGTACTTCTTGAGAAATGACGATAACAAAGTTTTATGGGGAAATCCAAAATGGCTGCCTAGTGGCCATATTGGATTTTCGAATCGGACCAGAAAAGGTATCTTGCAAAACTAGACCCCGAGGGGAACCTGTGTACCAAATTTGAGAAAGATCCATGCAGTACTTCCTGAGAAATGAGATCACATCCTTGGTAATCGAGTAATAAAAAGAAATTTTGAAGATTCTATTATTTTGACACTGTGAAAATGTGAAACTGAAAGCTGTGAAATGCATCTAATCTTTCAAATATTGGTTACCGTAAGCTGGGGTGAATAGGAACAAAAAATTGGAAAGTTGTTCAAGACATATTATTGCTGAGGCATAAGTAACTGACAAGTCTGTTTACATTGGCACTATCAACCTCAAGTTGCCAAGTGATGACTGACTTCATAAGATAAAATGTGTGGTTGACCGTGAGTGTAGCAAATCCCGAAGTCATCTCCGCGACAGAAATTGGGGATGTGGTGTAACTTTGGTTCCACCACAGCCCCTGTTGGACACAGCTGGCTCATTCTCTCCCAGGACCTCAGGATGATGGTGCTGCAGCTGTGATTCATGGGATTACTGAGTTAGATTGATAGAATTTTTTTAATATTTTTTTCTTTTTCTTTCAGAAAACTTGACAGAAGATTGGGGTGAAAGTCAGTTTTCAAAAAAAAAAATATATATACATATATCTTCAACAAATAAAATGTATTCTATACAAGTGAAAAGATCCATTGGGTGGACACCAAATAGCACCAAAATATCTTGTTAAACTAAAAAAATAAAATGTACACACTTGTGCAAATGTTCAAATCGTTCCTATTCAACCCATTTTATGGTAGTTGTGGACAGTATTGCATGAAAGCAGCCTGAATCTCCGGTGGAACTCAAATGTCTCATTGCTTATTCACTACAGTGCTGTTTGTTCTGCTTTGCTCGATAAACTTATGTAAGTTGGCAGTGGGCAGAAATATCTATGGACTCATAAGTTTACCACCAAAGAACTAGCAACAACAACCTGACTGCATGGTCCCATAGAAGCATGCAAAAATTAAACATTTATAAACAATGTTACTATTTATAACCAAATCAAACCTGCTTTGATTAAATGCCTAATCTCTATTTAGGAAGAACAATACAAACTGTTAAAACGGAAGTTAAAACTAAAAGTTGTCTCCCCTAGGAGGGAGTTGTCTGCCCCTAGGGGAGCTCTCCTACTCATCCCAGTGGAGTTACTATATAAGCTCTGCTCACGCTATTCCTATCCTCTTTCTCATTGTAATAAACCGAGACCTGTAGTGTGCAAGGCCGTGGAGTAAGGGGAAGGAAGGGAGGGACAATCAAACCAAAGCAGGTTTGATTTGGTTATAAATAGTAACATTGTTTATAAATGTTTAATATTTATTGCCCAAATCGTAAACCTGCTTTGATTAAATGCCTCACTACCAACATATGGAGGTGGGAACCTCGGCCTTGTTGTAGTTCCAATAGCAGGCTGAGTAACCGCTGGGATGACACAGACATGGGCATAGATATGACACATAAATACTCAACAAGAGAACCCTGGTAGATGACGCAACGGTAATTCATGGAGTTGATATAGAAGATACTTATCTTGAGTGTCTCATCCATGTAGCTGTGATCGTGGATGTGGTACGCAATATTACCAATTATAGAAAACCAAGGCCCATGGGGCGGCGAGCGAATTCATTTGGTAAGCCATGTATGATGGGGAAGAGGCGATCTACCTGCGAGCCGCTGCATACAGGGGACCAACTAACACCACCCTCAGTCCACAAACCGACTAACGTCAACTCTCTGTACTTTAGTCCTTGAAGCTTGATCAGGTCTTGTATGAAGAGTTGCGAGCTGACAGCGGTTGTCCTGAGTCTACTCTCCGCTTTACGTCAACTTTATGTCAGTTCTTTGTTGAACTTGTGAGTTGACAGCAGGAGACTCAGCTGAGATGAAGTAGAAGGAGGCCATACCTTCAACCTGAAATGACACAAGCAAATCTGTAGTGATGGCAAAGATTAAAAGTCACAATTGTGTCCGGCCTTAATTGATAACTTGAGAGATATGGAGGCTGGCTAACTGCCTTATTATTACTGAGTAGACAACATTTAAAATTCAATTATTTTCAAGATGACACTATCTCAGTAAGGCACAACTACCAGAACTGGATGAGTCAGTCCCGTGCAAAACACGAACCCGCGTCCTCAGAGCCTGGCACCAAACCGCCCGCAGTAAATGCAAACGGCCGAGACCACTCGGCCACCTCAGCCTCCACCTAAAAATGATCACAGATATGACAATAATTCTCAACAAAAAGAACCCTGGACGGTGACGCAGTTGTTAATTAAGGAGTAGAAATAGAAGATACTTATCTTTTGAGTGTCTTCATCCAAGCAGCTGTGATCGTGATTGTGGTACACAATATTACCAATATGAAGGAAACCCAGGCCTTGAGGCGACTAGAGTATCCGTTTGGTAAGTGATATATGAACAGGGAAGAGGCGAATGCACTGCTACCTGCAGCATACACGGTGATCATCTCACACCACCCTCAGTCCACAAGCCGTCTCATGTCAACTCTCTGTACTTTAGTCCTTGAAGCTTGAACAGGTCTTGACAACGGCTGCCCTGAATCTACTCTCCATCCAACGTCAACAGTCTGTACTTTAGTCCCTGTCTTTGAACGTTGGACTCCTGAGTTGACCGAAGGTGACACAGCTGAGATGATCTGGAAGAAGGTTATAGCTTTAACCTGAAATGACACAAGCAAATCTGCAGAAAGGGCAAAGATTAAAACTCATCATTGTGTCAGGCCTTGACAGATGACTCGAGAGTCGGCGGCTGACAAGCTGACCTATTACTTCTCATAGGTGATCATTTAGTATGTGGACATAGAATTACTGAATAGCAGCGATGAAGCCGTAAGCTGGTTGACTATAGGCTTACTACAGCACACTAAAACATACCCAAAGAGAACTCAGGTCGAAGGCGCTGAAGATACTCATGGATTAAATCAAAAAACTTGATTGTAAAAGTGGTACACCATACTCAATAGAATAGTAACCATGTGCAAACCATACTCACCGATGCTCACCGATGAGACGGGTCTTGTAAGCTGGCTGCCGAGAAAATGCCCCCCCCCCCTTTTTTGCAAGTTAATTGACCACGTGCCGAGCAGCCACCAGCGGCCCAAGCGTGGACATTCTATCTGATTGCACTGACATATCCCTCAGATAGAAATTTGTGAAGGTAGAATTTGCAGTCCATACGCAGGACTGGACAATGTCATGAAGGGACAAGTTCTTCCATAAAGGCCATGACGTAGCGATGGCACCAATTTCATGAGAAGAAGCAGTAGACAACAAAGGGGGAGCGTCAATGGCCAACTGATATGACCACCTAATGGTCTTCAACCAAGAAGCAATGGTATTCTTAGTAATGTCACGCACTGCAGACGGCCGAAGGGACAAGAATAATAGACGACGAGAGCCCCGATCGGGATCGGTACGAGTGAGATAGTGGCGTATGGCTCGAACAGGGCATAACAGATGGTCGTCTTCAAGGTCATGTTCGAAATCTGATAGCGCAAGGATGGAATACAAACGTTGAGCACACGAACTTAGGCGAACAGACTCATTTTTGGCGATGAACTCGGGGACGGGTCGAAAGGAGATAAGCGACCAATCCGCCGTCCAGGTCATAGATGATCACTCAAGAGCATGAAGCTCAGAATACTCAAGACGCCAAAGCAAACGCCGCCAAAAAACAAAGCAGTCTTATAGGAAACAGCTTTTAGAGAAGCGGACTGTAAGGGTTCAAAGGGCGGACGAATCAGAGCACACAGAATCACACCAATATCCCATTACGGTAACAGCTGGCGAGTACGGCGAGACTAACGCGAAGGCCCGAATGAGCGCAGAAATAATGTCGTTTAGACTAATGACGATGCCGGAAACCCTAGCCTCAAGCAGACCGGAATGCTTAAAAGGTGCTGATTTGAACTTCATAACACGATAAAGGTGAAGGAAGTCAGTTACAGGGAAAAAAGGAGGCAGAGTCAGAAAGGGCATCACATTCTCCACCAGGACGAATAAATCCCCTGCAGTGACCAAACCCGAAAAACGAACGTAATGAGTAAGGTCCTGTTTTCCCTCTTTTTTTTTATGAAAAACTCTATCAGTTGATGACAGAACTATAATGCCAACATCTAAAAGACTGGTCCAACGGACTATACGAGGACCAAGTACTTGATGGAGAGTCGAAAAACTGTCCCCCAAAGTAACGACGAACCTAAGTAACCCTTGATGTGAAAGCCCCGAGCTGAATTGATACAAGGGGAAGGTTGACTTTGAACGGAAGGAGTTCCACTCCCATTGACGACCGACGATGGTGAATAGTAGGAAAAACGCCGAAAAACGAGGATTAATGGATATAAAATATGCATCTCGCAAAACGATGGAGGCATAGACGAAATGACGTGAAGAACGGCGTTATGGCGTACCGGAACGTCTAACAGATATACGAGAACAACGCACAAGTGTATAAGAAAGACGTGACGGCGTAATGGAACGTCGTCAATGGTGTAACAGAATGACGTAAATTTGAAAAACGGGAGAAACGCTTCAACATAATGTACATACATGCTCACAATGGAGTAGGATACAACCCTATAAAGTACGAAAAACGACGTAATGGCGAGAAACGACGAACAAGTGTACGAGGACAACGAGACGACGTAATGGAACGTCGTAGAGGTGTAATGAAATTAGAAAAACGCAGAGGAAATGAACACATTAAATGTTCCTGGCGTTAATCACAAACGTAACTCCGCTGGTAGTAACATCACCGACATCCAGAACAAAGAGATTTTGACGTAAACTAGAAAAATCCTCAAAGAATTTAAAATTCCCGACGAGAGGAAATACATTTGAAGATTCTCGCCGGCAGATAAAGTAAGGTCATTAAAATTCAGAATTTGAAATGACCTAACACGAACAAGCTGTCGAGAAGAAACAACAGTAAAGAACATTGCTAACGAGCAGTCTGTTGTTCATGTAGCCTGTACCGGTAATCATACTCGGAAGAAAAGAACAAAAGAACACTTCACGAGTTTGCGTGTCATGCTTGCGCAGTGCTCAAAACACAAGAAGGGCCGCTCGGTGAAAATCTAATGCTGTCCCCGGCAGAAGATCGAGAAGACTTCAGGCTTGATCTATGCCCGGCCAACAGACCAGGAGAAGATCAATAAAACCTCCACGTGTCGTTGAACGAGTGTATTTCTAAAGATTTCTCGGATAAATACACTCACACTCAAGCTAATAATTATAAATTTCTCAGAGAGAGGAAAAATAAAATTAATGCTCAATCCAATCTGAATTGTAATGTAAAACAGAATACAGATGGGCCCATTTGGTGTAAAAAATAAACACATTAGAATGTTTAGTAACAGAAATTTGTGTTTCAAAGAAATAGCACAGTTTCACAATAAACAAACACCAGTTATTCGCTTTAGAGGAGCGTGATCACATCACACTCTCCTAAAATTGATCCAGGAGAGTGGAAACAACACTCCTTACAACCACTTCTCTACATACTGAATGCCATCAGGGGTGTGATATATACTCCAAAAACGACATTAGGGGAGCGATTTATAGCACTCCTGCTATTATCAAAAACAGAAGACAGAAACACGTGATCTCTTTTGTTGCTCAACAGTCACACGCTTAATTACATAAAGAGAGTAGTAAAGAAGCTCATTAAAATGTAACAAAGTTGTAGCGTACAGGCTTGAGTTGTGGCAACGAACACAAACACAAACAACAACGTAAGCATGCAAGGCAGAGAAAAACCTCTGTAAGTTCTCTCTTGATCACAGGATATCAAATAAACATAATAATACTTGATATAACAAGAGGTTACATTTTGGTAGGAACAATGAACTGAATGCATGAAAGTGACTACCAAAAACTGTACAGTCCGAACAACAACAACAACATGGAAATTGACGGACTGCTTATAAAGAATCGGATCTCCCCGGCGGGGAAAAAACGAACCTGTCGCATCTAGCGGAAGTACATTTCACTATACAACCGAAGATTTAATGCATAAAATTCGAGAATCCACGAAGCAAAAGATCTGCTGAAACTTGCATTGTCAGACTTTTGTCCAGGATATTACCTTTTCAAGGGAGGTCCCACACCAAAGCCCTGCCGACAGAATCCTTGTTGTCCAAACAAAGTGGAACAAGACTGAACAAGTCAAACCACTCATACAAAGTCCCACATACTAACACAGCGGACCGAAACCCATTGTTGGTTGTGGAGACCGCGAAATTGAATACACACTGTCTAGTATCACGCAGACTGTGTTCATAGTTAAGCGTGGGATTTCAAATCCACTTTTAGAAAAATCGTCGGACGTTCATTTCAAGATATAGAAAAATCATGGCTAAAAATTTTGAAAACTCCGACAAGAGCAAATTATTTTAGCGACTAACGTCCGAAGACACTGAACAAGTGGCTGACGGTAGCAAACCGTGTGAGGGTCTAAACGAGTTCAAAAATTACCCACACGAGCGACAAAATTTTAGGAACGACCAGGATAAAATGTCAGACAAAAATTATCCCAGAAAATATTATTTATTTAACCGCAATAGACGTACAAGTTTAGGAAAAGGTTTATAGACCTTCTCCTAGATTTACGGTGAAGTCGAATTCTTTTGTCCGATGGAGACAATGGATCGCTCAGGTAAAGCCGACTTGGCTCGAGAAGCCTTTGTTGAGCTGAACAATGGAGCCGGTTTGGCAGGGACTCCAGACAATGCGATACCGGTAGAGGTCAAACTGTCTAGCAGTTGAAAATTATCCTCCTGTAGGATAGTGCCACTAGGGGGAATATTTACAGATGCCGACGAAACTGGACTTTGAAATTTATGAGACCAATCTAAGCCAACACCGTCGAGATCTTCATTGGACTTCATGTCATTTACAAGGGAAATTTCTAAAACTCGTCTATCGACCTCCGATATTGTAGAATCCTCAGACGCACGTAACAAGTAAGCACGACGGGCTTGGGCATATTTCTTCCAAGTAGCAGAATCCCATAACGAACATTCCGCACACGTGGCTTGGCGATACACAAATCTGTACAAGCAAAACAAACCGTGTGGGCGTCCAAACGGGACAACGCTTGCCCACACGCGCGACAAGAATTAGAAAGGGGAACAGAAACCTCAGACATAGCTAATGTAAGAAGAATTTCCCGAAAAAGAACAACACAGGTCAATCTTCAAAAGGATATAACCGGCGGTAACAACAACAACCACAGCTGTATTGCTTTAACACTTCCTAGATGTGTACTGGTCGAGTACAAACTGAGAAAGAGGATATGAATGGGTATGAGCAGAGCTTATATAGTAGCCTGGCTGGGATGAATGGGAGAGCTCCCCTAGGGGCAGACAACCCCCTAAGGGGAGACAACTTTTAGTTTTAACTTCCGTTTTAACAGTTTGTATTGTTCTTCCTAATGGAGATTAGGCATTAATCAAAGCAGGTTTACGATTTGGGAAATAAATAGAACTATTTCAGGATGTTCTTCAGATTCAGCATAAATGATATTAAACTGATAGATAGAGGCAGTTCTTCAGCATACCTGATTTAATGGTATATCTACATAGGGAGGGGGAGGTAAAAACTCTTTCGCGTCATATTTTGTTCTTGCCCACCGCTCCTTCTCTTCCCTGAAATGAAGAAATAAAGGTAATAATTCAACGTTATATTATGGTGCACAAAATCATGCACATATACTGTGACTGTCATTTACTTTCTAAACTGATGAGCAATAATCTTCAGGAATACCAATAAGTAATTGTTTCAAGAATTGCGTTCTATTCCTTATATGTTCTCATCATGACAAGGCCATTGTCAGTTGATTGGTTGTTTAGCATGACCTTGATTATTTAAAGACACATGCTAATTGCTATAAATATTTATTATTAATTATTAAATTACAAACCAATTATATAAGAATATGAAGAAAATGAATAAGTTTTACTCATGAAAATGTAAATCCCTCATCTATTTTAATTATTTGCCCTCAAAATATAGATGAAGGCTGGTCATGCTAAACAACCAATCAAGTGACAATGTCCCAACCTATTTGATAATGTGGCCAGAATAACTGTTTACTGCTTCAAATTATGGCCTGGTTATCATGCTTACTTCCATACTTCTCAAAGTAAACATTTGTAAAAGAATCAAAATTAGATGTCACAAAGCATTTTGCTCATCTGGATGGATAATCTTTCATTACAGCCATCAGCATTTTCATTTCAGAGTGTCATCCCCTAATACAGGTGTAACCTATATGGTCATGCCATTAAAGTATGAATAATATAGGTACATGCAGCTCATTACCTAGATGATGATGGCGTTGGTTTCGTCCGACCTTTTGTATTTGCTTCCCACACACCATTTGCTATGCTATTTCCCACTACTGTCATAACTGCCACCAGGTCAGGTCTACAAGATCAAACATATCATACATATACATCTAACAGCATGATACCAACCAGTTAAGTGGTATAAATTCCAAATTTAATGAAATAAACTTTGAGCTGAAAATATCTTGAATGCGTTATTTCCAGATACTGAAGCAAACCCTATGGGTTCAATCCTCCCCCCCCCCCACTAAGCAATCCCAAGTGAGATTACCTTCTCTGGTAAGGTACCCACATTTCAAATTTGTCTTCAAAGAAATTTCTACTTGACTCCAGGTGTCACCATCTATAGGTTGATCGACATGAAAAACAATCCCAAGTGATATCTTGAGGCAAGGTACACACATACAAAATTTGGAAAGAACCCGTTTAATTTTTCAACAGTTACTGTCAGGAAACAAAATTTTAACTTACATATCAGGGAGTACACTAAATATTTAAAGTAATTTCCTTATTTTCAGTCAAAGAACTAATCGAATACTCACGGCCACTCATCCAGATCAAGGGAGCGAACTCTTGTGAGGTGTGTGCCAAGATTCCTATGTATCCCTGAGCATTCAATACAGATTAAAGCACCTAAGTTTATACTGGCCCAGTCGGGGTCTGCCGATGAAATGAAAACATCATAATTAAAAAATTAGCAAACTGTATTACCAACAATATTATACCTAAAATTGTCTGCAGATACTGCAAGATACATTCAAGGAAGAGGAGGAGGAGGAAGTTTAAAACTGATCTGCATGCTATATGCTCCACTAAAAAGACTGACAATTGGCTGTGTGGTTTAAAAGAGTAATCAGTTATATATCATCCAAATGAATCTGATGTGAAAGAATTTTTCTAATCGAATTAAGCTAGGTACTGTTACAAAACTCAACTTATTTCACATACTGTACATTGGGTAATTTGTGTAAATTACTGCCTCTGCAAAAAGTGGTGTATGGACTAAAAGCCATCATATTCACAAGTTATAGTCTAGCCAAATCAGAGTTGTATGGAAAAGACATGAAATTAAAGGGAATGAAGCCTAAGTTATCAAAAGAAATGACAGAAAATGTAACCAGCAGTTCTGGAAATTAGACCTCTAAGTTATACATAGGAAATACCTGAAGAAATAAGGTTTCACTTACTCGGAGCACCACAGTCACAACAAACATTATTCCCTCTAACATTGCGTATTGCCTGTACACTGGCGGGGTCCGTCAATGTGTTACTTCGACACTGGGGAGTGAGTGAATGAGAAAAGCAGCATTAATCAGCAGCACAATGCCTACATTTTATTTACTATCATAATACTAGTCCTGAAACTATATCTTCATTTAAGTTTGATTCAGTATCACTTCCTGATTTATGGTCTCTTTATGATTTACTACTACTTATTTTTGATGTACCAATAATATATACTTTTGATGTATCAATACTTACTTTTGATTTACTACTTTCATTTGCTTGTAAACTTGATAAAATTTGTTGTTCTATCATCTGGACCCATTCATCTCGATCCTGTGGGAAAAAACAAGAAAGTCACATGATAGAGGTGATGGAAGCGGTTGAAGTCCCCGACGTTGATTGGCTTGGAACTGTAAAGTTCAGTACCTGGCATAAAAAAACAATCTCAAGCGAGATCTTGAGGCAAGGTACCCACATACCAAACTTGAAAAGAATCTGTTCAGGTTTTGAAAGTTATTGTCCAGAAATGAAATTTTAACTTGGCCCCCAGGTGGTGCCACCTATATGCAGATCGGCGTGAAAAACAATCCCAAGCGAGATCTTGAGTCGAGGTACCCATATACCAAATTTGAAAAGAATCTTCAGTTTTACAGTATTATTGTCCGCAAAAGAAGTCGAGCATACACACGAATGGACGGAAGCAAGGACGGATGGAGGGACTCCAGTAATCTAGTCCCACTTTAGCCCTTTGGGCGTCCGGGAACAATGAGATAGGCAGAGGAGACAACATGATAAGTCACACTGTTCATTAGATCTACTTGAATCATAATATTTACTATAACATAATTAGTATAGATGTGTAACTCCTGTATCTATTTTTAGAGGCATGATACACAATGAAATTTTATCTTAACCTAATATATTGTAATGTTACAGACAGTAATAATTTTGGGATGATTCCAATTCACTGGCCGGGATACATATAGCATTACATTGACAAGGGTGGTCGGTCCTGCCACCGAGCCCAAATTTTGAAGTCATTAGAATTGCTCAATTTAACGCACTGTTTTCGTGACACCCTATCTCTTTATAATGTTATCCAGTCCACATTTTGTCCCCAATGACTCCAGTGCCCACTAGTGAGCAAGGGCAAATTACTCGCACAGTGACTGTCAGAGACTTTGCTATTAAAGCCTTTGCTACATGCACTTACTTCATTTGTTGGAGCCTCAAAATGCCATTGTTTGTTATCCAGAGATATGATGATAAACTCGTACCCATCTGAATCTGTGTGATACATAGAGGGATGATCAGATGAAACAAATAGTAATCCTGAGCAACAACATTCTAAATCCCAATTGAGGCATCGTCTTACAAAAGTAATCCTGAGCAATCTAAATCTCAATGAGGCATTGTCTTACAATAGTAATCCTGAGCATTCTAAATCCCAATGAGGCATTGTCTTACAATAGTAATCCTGAGCAACAACATTCTAAATCCCAATTGAGGCATCGTCTTACAATAGTAATCCTGAGCAATCTAAATCTCAATGAGGCATTGTCTTACAATAGTAATCCTGAGCATTCTAAATCCCAATGGGGCATTGTCTTACAATAGTAATCCTGAGCAATCCCAATGAGGCATTGTCTTACAATAGTAATCCTGAGCATTCTAAATCCCAATGGGGCATTGTCCTACAACAGTAATCCTGAGCATTCTAAATCCCAATGGGGCATTGTCTTACAACAGTAATCCTGAGCATTCTAAATCCCAATGGGGCATTGTCTTACAACAGTAATCCTGAGCATTCTAAATCCCAATGAGGCATTGACTTACAATAGTAATCCAGGGATTCATACACGTCAGTTCTACGTACCGAATTTCGGTTCGTAGATTGAGTTTTAAAACTCAATTTTTCAGTTCAAAACTCAATTTTTTTGAGTAAAAAATCACAAGTTTTCACCAAAATATTTATACTCAATTTGTGTGTTGGAAACTGAATTTTCAAGCTTCGGAAACTGAATTTTTAAGCTTCGTAAATTCGAAATTTCAATAGCCGGTTGTCGGGAAATCATCCCATGGTCGCGGAAGCACATGTCAATCTGTCGGCAGCAACAACAACGTCAAGTGCAAACTCCGTCAGCTGCTCTGAATTTACCTTGGACGACTAGTCTGTTAACGGGATATATTCATCCGAGACTAGTTTATCCGACGTAATTTTAGTTGCATCGACGTATATTTCCGTGGAAGAATCCCGAATACTTATGAACCGTAATTTCACTGAACAATCGACGAGTCGCCATTTTTTTTTTTTTTTTTGGTTTCGTTTTCGTTTTCGTTCAAACGATACTGAATAAACACACATTGTTTTTCGTAGAATGACAATCGTAAGTATTTCTTTGTATAATCTGTGTGGTCTGTCTTGAGAAAATAGTAATACCACGTTGGTTTAATATAACGAAAATTGACACAACCATACAGCGTGCGGTTTGAGAACTTGACAAGGGAGTGAACTCTTCCTAGCGAGAGAGCAAGCAAGCGTTATAAAGTGTTGCTTTGTTGTTTTTTTCCTTCTTTTTTTTGTTAACCATATTCTATCAAAATAATATCATCCTCAAGACTCCTATTATTGGTGTAACCCAATACAATCATCGTGTATATAAATAAAATATATATAATCATCGTTTTATAAACCAGTGTGATTTTTCATACTGGTGGTCATTTGTAATTGAATAATATCACAGTAACTGGAACTTCACTTATGTCATCACAATATTTTTATATTTATTAATTCACTGCTTTTGTTAAATGTTCCCATAATTAAAATTATTTTTCTGTTAATGTTAAATTTTGGATAATGGTTTCTTCAAATTTAATTTTAGATCTAAATTAATAGATAAATGGGGTTTTTATGATATCAATATATATATTTTGTTATAATTACCACCTAACAAGTTGGGCCATATTTGTATACTGAAATTGGATGTGTGTTTGTGTATTATTCAGACAGTCCTGTGTGGAAGTTGGAAAAAGGAATTAAAAGTTCTTTTATGTAAATATTGTTGATTGATTGAGATATAACAGCTTTCAGAGAGGGAAATAGTTGACACTCCTCACTGCATGTATATGAGGAGTGCATGTATATATAAATGCAAACCAGTACCGGCAGCATTACAAAGTTTTAACTGATTACCTGAAGTATTACTCGTAAACAACTTGAATAAATCTAACATAATTTGTTCATGTATCCTGCCGGATACCTGAAAACATAATGATGGAAACGAGTAAACGCAATCAACAACACAAAATGGTTTTAATTGCACAAAAGGTTAAAAATACCTGAATTGGTAACAGTAGACAAGGTTCACAGAAGGTAACATTTACCCTGGTTTGTAAAAAAATTATATACTCAACATTGGGGGGAAAAATGATCCTGGTTTGTAAAAAATTTATATACTCAATTTGAGGGAGAAAAAATGCCGATAAATTTTATTTTAACTCAATTTGAGTGAAAAAACCCTCAATTTTCCAGATTTCGGTTCGTAAAATTTGGACTTCTATGAATCCCTGTAATCCTGAGCATTCTAAATCCCAATGAGGCATTGACTTACAATAGTAATCCTGAGCATTCTAAATCCCAATGGGGCATTGTCTTACAATAGTAATCCTGAGCATTCTAAATCCCAATGAGGCATTGTCTTACAATAGTAATCCTGAGCATCCTAAATCTCAATGAGGCATTGTCTTACAATAGTAATCCGGAGCATTCTAAATCCCAATGAGGCATTGTCTTACAATAGTAATCCTGAGCATTCTAAATCCCAATGAGGCATTGACTTACAACAGTAATCCTGAGCATTCTAAATCCCAATGAGGCATTCTTACAACAGTAATCCTGAGCATTCTAAATCCCAATGGGGCATTGTCTTACAATAGTAATCCTGAGCATTCTAAATCCCAATGAGGCATTGTCTTGCAATAGTAATCCTGAGCATTCTAAATCCCAATGAGGCATTGTCTTACAATAGTAATCCTGAGCATTCTAAATCCCAATGAGGCATTGTCTTACAATAGTAATCCTGAGCATTCTAAATCCCAATGGGGCATTGTCCTACAACAGTAATCCTGAGCATTCTAAATCCCAATGGGGCATTGTCTTACAACAGTAATCCTGAGCATTCTAAATCCCAATGGGGCATTGTCTTACAACAGTAATCCTGAGCATTCTAAATCCCAATGAGGCATTGACTTACAATAGTAATCCTGAGCATTCTAAATCCCAATGAGGCATTGACTTACAACAGTAATCCAGAGCATTCTAAATCCCAATGGGGCATTGTCTTACAATAGTAATCCTGAGCATTCTAAATCCCAATGAGGCATTGACTTACAATAGTAATCCTGAGCATTCTAAATCCCAATGAGGCATTGTCTTACAACAGTAATCCTGAGCATTCTAAATCCCAATGGGGCATTGTCTTACAATAGTAATCCTGAGCATTCTAAATCCCAATGAGGCATTGTCTTGCAATAGTAATCCTGAGCATTCTAAATCCCAATGAGGCATTGTCTTACAATAGTAATCCTGAGCATTCTAAATCCCAATGAGGCATTGTCTTACAATAGTAATCCTGAGCATTCTAAATCCCAATGGGGCATTGTCCTACAACAGTAATACTGAGCATTCTAAATCCCAATGGGGCATGGTCTTACAACAGTAATCCTGAGCATTCTAAATCTCAATGGGGCATTGTCTTACAATAGTAATCCTGAACATTCTAAATCCCAATGGGGCATTGTCCAACAACAGTAATCCTGAGCATTCTAAATCCCAATGGGGCATGGTCTTACAACAGTAATCCTGAGCATTCTAAATCCCAATGGGGCATTGTCTTACAACAGTAATCCTGAGCATTCTAAATCCCAATGAGGCATTGACTTACAATAGTAATCCTGAGCATTCTAAATCCCAATGAGGCATTGTCTTACAACAGTAATCCTGAGCATTCTAAATCCCAATGGGGCATTGTCTTGCAACAGTTATCCTGAGCATTCTAAATCCCAATGGGGCAGTCTTACAACAGTAATCCTGAGCATTCTAAATCCCAATGGGGCATTGTCTTACAACAGTAATCCTGAGCATCCTAAATCTCAATGAGGCATTGTCTTACAATAGTAATCCTGAGCAATCTAAATCTCAATTGAGGCATTGTCTTACAATAGTAATCCTGAGCATTCTAAATCCCAATGAGGCATTGTCTTACAATAGTAATCCTGAGCATCCTAAATCTCAATGAGGCAGTCTTACAATAGTAATCCGGAGCATTCTAAATCCCAATGAGGCATTGTCTTACAATAGTAATCCTGAGCATTCTAAATCCCAATGAGGCATTGTCTTACAATAGTAATCCCGAGCATTCTAAATCCCAATGAGGCATTGACTTACAATAGTAATCCTGAGCATTCTAAATCCCAATGAGGCATTGTCTTACAACAGTAATCCTGAGCATTCTAAATCCCAATGGGGCATTGTCTTACAATAGTAATCCTGAGCATTCTCAATCCCAATGAGGCATTGTCTTGCAATAGTAATCCTGAGCATTCTAAATCCCAATGAGGCATTGTCTTACAATAGTAATCCTGAGCATTCTAAATCCCAATGAGGCATTGTCTTACAATAGTAATCCTGAGCATTCTAAATCCCAATGGGGCATTGTCCTACAACAGTAATCCTGAGCATTCTAAATCCCAATGGGGCATGGTCTTACAACAGTAATCCTGAGCATTCTAAATCTCAATGGGGCATTGTCTTACAATAGTAATCCTGAGCATTCTAAATCCCAATGGGGCATTGTCTTACAACAGTAATCCTGAGCATTCTAAATCCCAATGAGGCATTGACTTACAATAGTAATCCTGAGCATTCTAAATCCCAATGAGGCATTGTCTTACAACAGTAATCCTGAGCATTCTAAATCCCAATGGGGCATTGTCTTACAATAGTAATCCTGAGCATTCTAAATCCCAATGAGGCATTGTCTTACAATAGTAATCCTGAGCATTCTAAATCCCAATGAGGCATTGTCTTACAACAGTAATCCTGAGCATTCTAAATCCCAATGGGGCTTTGTCTTACAACAGTAATCCTGAGCATTCTAAATCCCAATGGGGCATTGTCTTACAACAGTAATCCTGAGCATTCTAAATCCCAATCCTGAGCATTCTAAATCCCAATGGGGCATTGTCTTACAACAGTAATCCTGAGCATTCTAAATCCCAATGGGGCATTGTCTTACACATTGTCTTGCAATAGTAATCCTGAGCATTCTAAATCCCAATGAGGCATTGTCTTACAATAGTAAACCTGAGCATTCTAAATCCCAATGAGGCATTGTCTTACAATAGTAATCCTGAGCATTCTAAATCCCAATGGGGCATTGTCCTACAACAGTAATCCTGAGCATTCTAAATCCCAATGGGGCATTGTCTTACAACAGTCATCCTGAGCATTCTAAATCCCAATGGGGCATTGTCTTACAACAGTAATCCTGAGCATTCTAAACCCCAATGGGGCATTGTCTTACAACAGTAATCCTGAGCATTCTAAATCCCAATGGGGCATTGTCTTACAACAGTAATCCTGAGCATAAATCTCAATGAGGCATTCTAAATCCCAATGAGGCATTGTCTTACAATAGTAATCCTGAGCATTCTAAATCCCAATGAGGCATTGTCTTACAATAGTAATCCTGAGCATCCTAAATCTCAATGAGGCAGTCTTACAATAGTAATCCGGAGCATTCTAAATCCCAATGAGGCATTGTCTTACAATAGTAATCCTGAGCATTCTAAATCCCAATGAGGCATTGACTTACAACAGTAATCCTGAGCATTCTAAATCCCAATGAGGCATTCTTACAACAGTAATCCTGAGCATTCTAAATCCCAATGGGGCATTGTCTTACAATAGTAATCCTGAGCATTCTAAATCCCAATGAGGCATTGTCTTGCAATAGTAATCCTGAGCATTCTAAATCCCAATGAGGCATTGTCTTACAATAGTAATCCTGAGCATTCTAAATCCCAATGAGGCATTGTCTTACAATAGTAATCCTGAGCATTCTAAATCCCAATGGGGCATTGTCCTACAACAGTAATCCTGAGCATTCTAAATCCCAATGGGGCATTGTCTTACAACAGTAATCCAGAGCATTCTAAATCCCAATGGGGCATTGTCTTACAACAGTAATCCTGAGCATTCTAAATCCCAATGAGGCATTGACTTACAATAGTAATCCTGAGCATTCTAAACCCCAATGAGGCATTGACTTACAACAGTAATCCTGAGCATTCTAAATCCCAATGGGGCATTGTCTTACAATAGTAATCCTGAGCATTCTAAATCCCAATGAGGCATTGTCTTGCAATAGTAATCCTGAGCATTCTAAATCTCAATGAGGCATTGTCTTACAATAGTAATCCTGAGCATTCTAAATCCCAATGGGGCATTGTCTTACAATAGTAATCCTGAGCATTCTAAATCCCAATGGGGCATTGTCCTACAACAGTAATCCTGAGCATTCTAAAT
Source organism: Hanleya hanleyi (assembly GCA_036873755.1). Taxonomy (NCBI): domain Eukaryota; kingdom Metazoa; phylum Mollusca; class Polyplacophora; order Lepidopleurida; family Hanleyidae; genus Hanleya; species Hanleya hanleyi. The sequence goes on from JAVTVY010030035.1 coordinate 21,236, forward strand.
CCCAATGGGGCATTGTCTTACAACAGTAATCCTGAGCATTCTAAATCCCAATGGGGCATTGTCTTACAACAGTAATCCTGAGCATTCTAAATCCCAATGAGGCATTGTCTTACAACAGTAATCCTGAGCATTCTAAATCCCAATGGGGCATTGTCTTACAACAGTAATCCTGAGCATTCTAAATCCCAATGGGGCATTGTCCTACAACAGTAATCCTGAGCATTCTAAATCCCAATGGGGCATTGTCCTACAACAGTAATCCTGAGCATTCTAAATCCCAATGGGGCATGGTCTTACAACAGTAATCCTGAGCATTCTAAATCTCAATGGGGCATTGTCTTACAATAGTAATCCTGAACATTCTAAATCCCAATGGGGCATTGTCCTACAACAGTAATCCTGAGCATTCTAAATCCCAATGGGGCATGGTCTTACAACAGTAATCCTGAGCATTCTAAATCCCAATGGGGCATTGTCTTACAATAGTAATCCTGAGCATTCTAAATCCCAATGGGTCATTGCCCTACAACAGTAATCCTGAGCATTCTAAATCCCAATGGTGCATTGTCTTACAACAGTAATCCTGAGCATTCTAAATCCCAATGGGGCATTGTCTTACAATAGTAATCCTGAGCATCCTAAATCCCAATGAGGCATTGTCTTACAATAGTAATCCTGCGCATTCTAAATCCCAATGGGGCATTGTCTTACAATAGTAATCCTGAGCATTCTAAATCCCAATGAGGCATTGTCTTACAATAGTAATCCTGAGCATTCTAAATCTCAATGAGGCATTGTCTTACAATAGTAATCATTAGCAACAGCATTCTGAATTTCAATGCTTACATTTGAGAATACTGTAATGCTTAATGCACATAAAATCTTGATGACAAATAATATCAGTATGTGAGTCTATTTAATACACAATTTTGCATAACATGTATAAAATACACAACAATATTAAAGATAGCAAAGACTGTTTGTCTTGATCTCTTGTTTCTTCGTGACCTTTGAAGGATACAGTTCATTCAAGAATGGAATACTATTAAAATAGTACTGGGAGTCTAAAACCACAAGACAGAAAATGCAGAATTGTGTGATTACTGGGTGATATAATGTTATTCAGCTGGAATATTTAGTAATCAGCTGCCACTGTGATCCACTTACCATCTCCTTGACCAGGTTCAATATTTTTCAAGCCCCCACTTTTGGCTCGTCTGTGACGTTTTTTAACATTGGGAGTTTCTATCTTGGCACTATTTACACCTTTTTTGTCAAATGAAGAGTCCAGGCCATTTGGTATACCTGTTAAAATATAACAAAAAATGATAGGGTTAAAAACCTGTATTATTGTTGTCATTAATGCCACTTGGATGTATATGTAAGAAATGACTGGCTCATAATACATGTACCTCCAAGAATCAAAACCAAACTGGGTTAACCCCCCCACCCCATTGTTTTGTTCTGCCATATTGAAGTTACCTCACTTTCCAACTCTTGGCATACATGCAATTAGCAGACACAGTATTGAGCTGCTTGTCTATACGTACACAACCATAACTGGGATAATTCATATAACAGGGAACATATGAATAAATATCATACCACTTTGTTCATACAATTATATTTACTCTTAACAGTGTCGTTTCAATATGAATCTGTATAAACACAAGGCCTATAGTGGAAGTAGCAAAGAAATTGGATGTAGGTTCAGCTCAATCAGGCATGTCAAAATTCTCAAAATATCACAGATATGCACTTTCAAACGATCTCAGCATATATTTTCACAGCAAACCTGAAAAAATCTCCACATTTAAAAACGTAGATTCAAATTTTGCCATAAAGTGAACAAATAGCATGCAGAACGTTGAAGTGAATTATTCAAAAGTAACAGTCAATTATCATATATAGATCTGGTGTACAGAGTGCTCCAAATGTCAGGGAGAAGTATAACATAGCTATAGTATCAGAATGTAGCACAGGAGCAATCAGTGATTGTTTGGGTGTATGCTGTATATCATCCCGGAGAGTCTGGATTGATGGGAGCAAACATTCTTACAAGTTATATTCTGTTGTAATCAATGTTGTTTAACGAATGACAACTGTTGTACAAAATATTCAAGAAACTATGAACTGATGGCTGACAACGGGAGTATTATAAATGATGACCACTAATAAATCTGCACAGTTTAATTAGTCTTCTTCAGATATTGTAGAAAATCAACAGTTGGCGCCACATAAATTGTATTTTTTTTGCAGCCTGTGTAACTAATTGAGATCTATAGAATGGCTATCATTTCTCCGGGATATTAAAAGTAGAACACGTTTTAAGCGTTTCTCCTCCCCAGCCTAAGTTTCATAAGATTTGTTTCATGCACCAAGACTCATTTACATAGGGTCATGTCTTATATATTCATTGTTCTCATGCTGAAAGGTCAGTAATGTCGTATAACAGGTGTGTGTGGTTTTAAATTTGGCCATGCCAATGGTCCCAAACCCTGATGACGTATTATATCACTCTCAATCACGTGATGAATTGTGTATTCATTCATCTGCATGACACTGAACAATAATACAGAAATCTAACATCGTTTATGCAACACGAAACCAATTAAATCTTCATTGTCAACATGCCGCAAGGTGTGAAGTCCTATATGTAACCTGATACACCAAATTAAAGCTTGCTCTTCCGACTGTGCCAGCCCAGGGACCTCGCGTTGGCAATTAAGTTGATGTCATGTTACATGAAGGAAGTGACAGGCTAACTGACTTGTATAAATATCCCTACCAGCCAATTAAAGGTGAACTGAAAAGCTTTCCAATGTTCTGTTAAAATGTCATAAAACAAGAACTTCTATAGTTGTTACAAATATGTGTGGTAATAGTTCTGTGGGTTATTGTTTTATTTTGGGTATATGAGAAGTCAAAACTTATACCACCAGAAAACGAGAGCCAGAACTTTTAAAAACGTCATCGCTTGCCTCCCGTTATTTTTGGAACATCATGACGTTAAAGTGGTCATCGCTCGTTCATCTGACGTAGCATGACGTCACATTTAAATAAAACTTGAATGAAGGAGACTGCTACAACGTCATAACGTTCTACAAACCAAGAGAGACAAGCGATGCAAGTTTTCAAGACGGATTTATAACAGGATAACTTAAATATTGTTATTAGTACAATTTTGCAAAATATATTTGCCCCAACAATGTATAAAAGTTATGTTACATAAGACAAGATGTATATAAGCAACATTTTAGATAAAATTAAAAGCTTTGCAGTTCACCTTTAATTGTCATGGATGTTGGGGGCCTGCATTGCATCAAGGAATAGAAGTCGGATTTTATTGTCATGGATGTAGGGAACATACCTCATCAGGTTTCAGGACAATGGGCATAGGATAAATAACACACCCACTGACCACAAGCAAACCCTATGATATGGGAGTTTTGGCAACGAAACAAATTGTATGAAACACAGGCTGGGGAGGACTATTAAGTTCTTTAAAATGAGTTGTACTATAAATATCATGGAGAAAGGTTAGGGACGGTATCCAACCATCGTTTGCTGTTGAGACGTTTTAAACGATGGGAAAAAACGTTCAGCTACTACACCCATCGTTTGCACCATCGTTTTTTTTGTGTAGCAAACGATAAAAAAAACCATCACCGAAGACTGCCGAAGGTGCCGCTGTCGTTCGGATGAAAACCTCGTCGTTTGGAAGAAAACGATTGTCGGCTGACAAAAGACGATCGCACGTGTTAAGCTGCGCATAAATACACACTGGGTGAACAGGCCGTGCCTTAGCTCTCAACTGCGCACATGTGTAACAAAATATAGCGCTATCAGCGAATGTGAAAACGGGTTTAATACAGGGGAAATAAATTACACTTTAATCGCCTTCCGCGTTTGTTTTAAAGGTTTGATTACGGGAAGTCGCTGTTTGTGTGCAAAATTTTTCTATGAAAATGACAACCATCTAGCTGTGATAATGAAAGTATCACGTACGCAAATAAAGCTGAATGGTTTAATAACACCCTCCCCATGTATGCACGGTGTAAACATTTTCTTTGAATAGGCCGGAAAAGGTAATCAACAGGTAACTCTGCAGATATCTTACTGATCTGAATTCTGTTCAGTTACTATTTAACTTAAAGAAATACCCGTTTCAGAAATATTTAGATTGATAAATATTTCCTTGTTATTCAGGGCGATACGGAAGTCTACCGGGGAAAAATGGTGTCGATTCGCCTGGAAATTTTCGCGATAATGCCGACACTAGGTTTTGATCACTTTCCTTGAAAACGCATGGATACAATAGAAATCTAAATAAATATTTTTCATCGCGAGTATTATGGGACCATGAAACTATTATATGATTTTTGTATCTTCAGCGGTTTTCTTGTAATGTTTACCGGAAAACGTGTAACACGATTTGCGGGGAATTCCGCTGAAATTCGCCCACTTCAGAGCACGTTTTAATACCTCACTGGCAAATCGTGTTACACTTTTCCCAATAAATATAACATGAAAAGAGCTGAAGAGACAGAAATGATATTTATATTTTCATGATCCTATAATACTCGAGATAAAAAATGTATTTAAATATTTTATTTTATGAATGCGTTTTCAAGGAAATTGATAAAAAAAAACTAATGTCGGTATATCGCCGAAAATTCTCGGCAAATCGACTCTATGTTTTACGTTAAATAAACCAAAAAATGGAAAGGTTTCTTATGTTATTTGGCCTGTGTACTGTATTGCAGTCCATAGGGAAAATCATGTGTCATCAACACGCGCGTTTAGCTTTAATATTTTAGAAATATCGCAATTTATTCTACGTGTCTGTCTGAAAAAAAACCCAGCTTGTGTACGGTCAAGGAGCACACGCGTACACGCACGTGGCCTTCCATTTCGACTGCCGTATATCCCCAGCATAGAAAAGTCGACACAGGACTGCTCCCGCATGGCGGGAAAATAAAGAGCGATGTAGAACACGTGTCTGTCGAAACGTTCATGGCGATATACCAGATCAGAGAGGAAAACGCTATATTCACGATCTTTCAATTCAAGTCGAATACATTAAAATTATCCAGAAAGTTTCTAGAGCTATACTTTGGTGGGTGCCATGAAAAAGAATTTTCACGGGAGAATATTTGGTGACCCTGATAAGGGATTTTGAACATCGCTACTTGAGAGAAAGTGGAGGTGTGAATTTCCATTGAGTCTTCATTCAAGCATTTTTAATGTTTTAGATTGAAGTGAATTTCTCGGCAATGCGCTGAGACAGATGTATTTTTTGACAACCAATCGTTTATTTGAGACTTTATCGAAACAGATCCAAATATTTGATTATCGGTGTTTTATTTATTATGGTCAACTTAACGCACTTTTATTCTACATTGCAGGTTTGTTTGCTGCATGGACATATTGAAACTAGAGGAATGACCGCCTTTTCTCCGGATAATATTATTCGTATATGCACATATTTCTTCGTTATGTTTATATTTTGTTGTAAGATTCTAACCAATAAACATATGATTGTGCAAGAAAGTCCCATATCCCTATCCAGCAGGACTATACGTGGAAGAAACTAATTTCCGGTGAGCATATAGGTAAGAATCCTGCTTGATTAGTAAACAATATTGCCAAGCTGTCAATTTATTGTCTAGCCATAATAATAGTAAAGTGATCAGCTTTTTCGTCTGTTCTATTGGTCTATACACAGCTTGACTTTCGAGCCACGAAGGACGCATGAGTTACTTCCGGAGGCGGCATCCACGGGACATCCACGGGCATTTGCTTTATTACTACCATAATTCAAATAAATGGACGTTCACGGGAAGTATCGCTGAAGGAATTGTTTATTTCAAAGACATTATTAAATAAAACAAAAATATGAAGTGTATAACAGAAAGATACAAACATACACCATTCGTACGACATATATATATAAAAGATAAAATGTTTGGATGAAGATATATTGGTGTACTTAAATCGAATTCTATATACACTCGTCTACAGCAAGCAATGTACAACCACGGGTATCCGACTTCTATCGAAATTACAAAACTTCAGATGAATAGAGTACTCATCACGTACAGATATTTGCAGATGTAACTTCAAAAGCTTACCAAACAAGGCGCGCTTCAAAAGCGCAAATTAAACAAAAACAAAATTATGAGTTACACCATTACAAAACCATTATCTATGGTGAATGTCTTGTCTTGTAAATTTCTGCGTTTACGCATCGTCCTGAAAGAGAAAAAATATACGCATTAGATTCTAATGTTTCACTCGACATTTATCTGTAATCAAACGTGATAATAATTGTTAAAGTAAAACTATGATCATCTCATTCCAAAAATTACAAATATTGTCAATAAAACAAATAAACGACTACCAGGTGTTAATTTTTGTTGACAAATTTTTCAATCATACAGACCTAATTCCAAACACTTTCAGATCATATTTTTCAAAATTATCTGTTGTCCACAGGTACCCAACTAGACAGGCTAAATTAAATTTATATCGCGACTTTTACTACTCTGACTTATCTTTTTATAGTACTAAAATAAAGGGTCCTAATATATGGAACAATTTACCCTCTCAGTTAAAATCTCACGTTTCGCTCTCATTATTCAAATCGAGGATATAATCGTATTTATTACTGGAACATAATTAGACATCTATTCTGTTTGCCGTCTGTGGAAGTTGGAAATTAAATTTGTGTTTTTGTCTCACTATGATAGAGTTTACCGCATATTATCATCTTTGTAAATATAATAATTATTTTGGGATAAAACAAACCCCTCGGGGTTTTCATCCCGCCACTATTATATTTTGTTTACTAAACATTATTGTTATGCATGGTGAAATAAAAATCAAATCAAATCAAATGGTAAACTAGGACTGACTTTTTTGAAAGCCGCATTCCAAAATGCGCAAAGCCCGTATTCTGCAAAATACATAAGATTCGAATCGCACGTTCATAAAACGATATCATGGTTCCATAATATTTTGTTTATTAACGAATTACACCGTAACCGATTCTAAGATATAGTCAAGCAGCACACGTATAGCAAAAATCTGGAAAAGAAAACAACATTAATTTGTGTTCCGTTCTCATAATCCGTTTTTCACGGCCTCAAGCGACACGGTCGTTGTTGTTGTTTTTGCGTCTGTAAAGCGGGACTACTTTCGAGCTGATCGTTTGCCAGGAGACTTTCAATCGTTTGCTAGAAAACGTCTGCACCTTTGTTCGAGGTGTGAAAAGACGACCGGCACCCTTACCGTAGGTTGCCGGAGATTTCCGGCGATCGTCTTTATCTGACAGACGTTTTTTTAAAAAACGATCAACTCATACACCCATCGTTTGCATGGACGTATTTTTTCATCGTTTAAAACGTCTAGCAAACGAACGTTGGACGGATACGATCCCTTAGTCATTCTGCAATCTCGATTTGTTATACAAACTGCAACTATGTAGGGTTAACTGTTACGCTTCGATACTTGTAGCTAAATAAAATAGACTTGGATAGAAAAGTCTCAAAATCACTTCAGACTAAAGAGTTGCCCTGGTTATCAAACTTGCCACAGCACAAAAAGTAAATTAAAGACACCAATAATCAGCAAACATTCCAAATGTCTTACCAAGTATTAATGTTCCCATGAAATGGATTGATGTGGAGGAAATGGAATAGAGAATGAAGAGTGATAAAAATGACCTGTCAAAGGAACTTTATGACAGCACAACAGGCTGCCTATATATATGTTCAGCTAATTCAAACATTAAGCACTATAAAATACTGGTGTATATAATATTATTTTTCCACCTCACTATCCCCTAACTCTTTAACAAGTTAGAAAGAGTAGATGAGTATACAAAAATAATTCAATGAGCTTAAAACCCTCACTTGTTGGGATTCAGATGAAAGTGTGGTGAAATTGGTGTAGATGAAATTTTAGTCGTAGTCCATTGAAAACTGGGCCGAGGTCACTTCTTTTTATAAAAGGACTACTTGTAGCTATAATCCTCTAGATATTCTTGTAATATTACTTGATTTATTTAACTACTGGGATCACTCATTCATTAACGAAACTCAATCTGGTTAATAACCAGGTAGATATGTGGTGTAAATCTAGAAAGGCAATTTGTCAAATTTCAAAGGATATTGGTTACAACATTGAATCCACGTCTGTCATATACTTTGATATTGGAAACTAGGTCAGATTCCATCATCAATAAGACTGGTTCATTGCCACCTGTATATGTAGATTGTCACCTTGGTCAAGGTCACAACTTTAACAGGGGTATGATCTAGGAGAAGATCGACATCTGTGATGTAAATCTGAAGTTGGGTTCAGGAGGATTCTGGTCGATATGCATCGGTATTGTGTGGAATGGAAAGGGCAGTGTTTTACCCTTCAATGGATGTGCTGACAGCATTAAATCTATTGTTATATAATTTTAACTTGAGAAAGTAAATCAAGATCAGTTATGTTTGACAGGCTTTTGGTCCATCGCTAGTTGCATATGTGATTTAATTTTGAAATCTCGATTATAATTGTGTAGGAGATACTAACAGCATTAAATCTAATTTCATTATATAATTTGACCTTGAAAAAATAGGTTACACTCTGACAGTCAAATTCGCTGAAGTTCTGGTCAATAGCCAGACACATAGATTTTGAAAGGTTAGCAATAATCCTTGAAGAGAAGGTATGAAAATAATCTTGAATCTATTGGACGGATGAACAAACAACATTGACGATGACAATAACCCTTGACCAAAATTGGCATAGAAGTAATATGTACTGAACAGTATATTCTTAATACAATCAGTATTAAATATGTACAGGCCACAACACATTCATACATACATGTAACATGCATGATGTCCAAATGTATCATTTTTGGAACTAGGATGAAATGAGGAATCAGGAATTTCGGGACTTTATCGTAAATTGAAGGAATGCGAAATAAAGAGGACTACAGAGACATGGTCACGGTGGTTACAACATAGAACTGATAGATCTTACCTCCCTCTTTAACTTCTGATATCAAGCAAGGAAGGAATGAGAGATTCACTCGGTTTAATATCAACACTAGGAGAACTATTGCTGGCTTCACAGATGTGCATGCAGCATTTAAACATTTGATAAATCAAACTGTAAATTAGTGGTACATGTACAATGCTGGGTTTCCACTGATGTGTGCAAAGTTTTCAACCCGAACAGCTTAAGTTAGTATTGTAGTATTATGCAAATAGGTTGATGAAAAAGGCTGAACATGTTGTGCAAGACCAATTACATAACTGAGCATAAATGCCGATGCATTTTTGTTTTTTGTTGACAAGATCATAAACAGATCTAGCTGATATTTGCTAAAGATTATCTCCCCTGAAATACTGAGGTAATTTAGTTGGAACATGCTTTATAAAAAACAACAGCAACATGAGGGCTGCATGAAGGTTATGAATATGATACTTCAGTTCTCTGATATTGCGCATGTTCCCTACATGAACTCTGAATGTTTATTATGCACTGTATCAATTCTATGTTCTCTAGTCCGAATGTACTATATATATACATATGCATGTTTACTCTAAGCAATGACTAAGTTCACTTTGCAGTTTGATATTTCAATGTTTATAATCAATTTCAAAAGATTATGTTCAACTAAAGTACTTTCTTTCCAATGACTCAATAAAAATTGAAATATATAAGAAATTAAAATTGTAACATGGCAATATATTAGGTAGCTTGTTGGTTGTTGAATGCTTCATGTAACCATTGAGAGAAGCATGGTATTAGGGGCCTGTAATTATCAGAGAGGACTGACCTGGTGTGATTGAAGAATTTGAGATCACTATTGCATCATCCATGTTGGGGACTCTCTGCTGCCCATCCCGGAGTGCGTCAAATGCAGTTAACATTACATTCTCCTTCTCCTTACCACTTTTACCTGTGTAACGATAAGATGATGAAAACAAGACATAAATTACACATTTCATATATCTGACATGGCAATTCTTACCTATATGTGCTGAATGACATGATCAACACATGGATATACACACAAAAGATAAGTATTACAAATTTACCACACCAGCTATTAACTCATCATCTCGCTCAACAGTTTTCTTCACTATACAGGATTAAATTGAAAACTGTGGAGAGAACTATCTGAATCGAACAAAACTGACACTGGGCAACGATTTGGTTTAAGACTCACGAAATATAATTGACAAAGGATCTGCTGCAAGTTGTATTGTCAGTCTTTTGTCCAGGATATCACCTTTTCAATGGGAGGTCTTACACCAAAGCCTTGCCTGACACTGAACCCTGAGTAGTTAACTTCATTTCTCCCTATATTTTACTATGGGGAAATAGTTTAAACTAGTGATATCGGGCATACATGTGGTAAAATATACATCATATTACCCACTATTTACAGAAAGAACCATTAGGCTTACCTTAATGCATATTTTGGATAACTTTATGTTGAAAATATGCCAGTGGTGTTTATCAGCACATGTATAGATAGAAATACCTATATGATAGGTATATGACAGGTAGAAATAAAATTTTACTCTTCAAACTGGCAGAGATTTGTGCCAACAGTGGGAGAGCAAGTCATGCTCTCCATTTATTGAACAGCTCTCCATTCATTGATGGAAAGCTCCACCAAAACAAAGAAATACAAACCTCACCTTGTAGAAATGGATCTAATTGAAGAATTACTGGATTAAATGAAAATATGATTAATACTGAGAGTTTACCTGCTGTGGATGTGTTGTTAGCTTCATTAGCGACCCCATTAGGAGGATTAGATCCCCCTGTGCTGGGTATCCTTGAACCTTTCGGACGTAAACCTGGAATCTTGACCGTTGTCCTCACCAAGTTAATTTCCTTGGCATGAACATCATCCATGTAGTCCTGGACAGACAAGGTACAGAATGATGAAATTCAGATCAAATATTGCAAGATCAAACAAATATGCAATATGTTGTTTTTTAAACAAGTCATTTGGACCCTAGAAGACAATTTCTTATAGGTAAATACTCGATTTCAAGTAGGCATTTCATGGAATTGAGTCAGTGAGTGGGATTTAATGTTGTTTTCAACAATTTTTCAGTCATATCACGACAGTGCCTACATATGCCAGGACAACAGATTGTCCACAGTTCCTATTATCCTGGGCACTGATGGTAGTTCTACTGATGAACTTATATTGGTACATTGTATCTCGCCACACTTGAACTCACATGTAAACTTGGGTGATACATTAACCTTCCATCATCCAGTAAGGTCACATACTTCTTCTTCCAGTCCTTGTTCAGCCCATGACCCTTCTTATATAAATACCCCTGGAAAATATGTTAGGCATATATGATCTAACATTATCCACATACAACTGAAATATTTAAACAGATTTAATACGCCCAAGGTTAATACAGACTAATATAACATTTCAGCACAGAGATTAATAAGTGAATTACAATATACACAGTGAATTTTTTGTGCAGAATGAAAATAGATACGGTAATTACCCTAATAATTCAATCACAGGAAGTTCACTTTTCAACTCTGTTATTCAAACACAGAGAAAAAGTAACATTCCCATTCTTCATTCAAACTGAAGAAAAGCCATATAATGACAAAATGTGACACCTTGTAGACAGTGCCATCAAAAGTATTTTCAGATATAAGCCTTTTTTGTTGCACTTCCGGTGATCGAATTATTAGGGGAATTACCGTAATAAATTGTATGAACATCAATATGTCAAGGTCACATTATCAAAGAAACCTTAAGTTTCAAAAAGAGTAGGAGTAAGTGCGTGAGTGAATACGGTTTAACGTCGCTTTCAACATTTTTTCAGCTATATCACGACAGGGAAGGGAATGGAGGGGCAGGGGTGCCTACTTGTAACAGAGCAGATCTAATGCTGTCCCACTGAAACTTCATGTTGTAGACAGACATGACATCCTTATCAGTCACATTATACTGACAAGTCCTTGATCTATCCTCTTAATGCTGAGTGTAAGCGAGGAAGCAACAAGCTCCATTTTTCAAGTCTTTGGTATGACCCGACCTGAGATTGAATCCAGTACCACCGCTTATGAGGCCGACACTTTAACCATTAGGTCACAGCAGTGCGGTCAAAAAGAGTAGGACTCCTATTATGTCTATGCTCTGACTGGGATGTCTCCATCATGCACCCAGAAGTGCCTCCGTCAGAGATACAGTTAGAAGCTGTTGTAATTACCTGTTTCAATGGTATTACTCTTCCACTGCCCAATTTCTCATTCTCCACCTTCTTCTCCTCTTCTCCTTTCTTTGGCTACAAAGTGACATAGTTCATGTAAACATGGGACTACACATCTGTACAACGCAGTCCAAACACTTGTGTACACCTTTACAATGAAATGATCCAATGTTTATACAGGTATTCCAGGAATACATGTACTTGTCACCATACAATTCTTAATACGAAATAACTGAACAATTTACAAAATATTCAGTTACAAATTGGCAACTTCCATGAGAGATCTGTTAACGAAAGAGGAAAAGATCATTGTTTACTTGAACAAGCAGAATATGTTCCACCATCATAATAAAAAATATCCTCAAATAAATCACACATGAAAATAGGCATGGAAATATGAATATAAATATATATATATATATAAGTCAGCGAAACCCAAATGCATGATTGGATGAACCGATGCTCTGACTGGCAGACCGTGACATTTAGAAAGAATGCAATGTTTTCATTGGATTATAAATATCATTCCTGATTAGATAAGTGATTATATGCTGTGCCCGCAATCAAATGTTAGTATGAATCATTTCCTCCACCTGCTATAATTCCACCACCTCAATGAATCAGTCAACATCATCAACCTCGATGACGTACGTTGTTATGATCATTTTTGTGTCTTTGTATATTCTACTGCTTCATCATAAAACCTTTGTTTGATTGACATTCGCAATAAGAATTTTCCTTGGCCAATCAATGAAAGTCCCCCAAAATAAAAATTCAAGTAATTAATAGAGTATTTAGATTTTGTTTAATTAAATTTTATACCGCGAATTCCGATGTAATTAGTAAAGTTAGCAGCTACTTAAAACAATATTCATAAGATGAAAATATGGCTTTGTGTAGCATTAGAGCATTGTAGATTACTGCAGTTATTTCCCAGTTCAGCGGGGAAAATATTTGTAATATTTTTAAATAATTAAACTCCCTCTTTCCAGCACAAGTTCCATCAGCACAATAAAGCTCTGATTATTTCTACTACATACATGTTACACTAGATACTCCAGAACAATTAATTTCTACCTGTATCAGCCAAATAAAAGCTTTTCACGGACGAGTTCCACTAGAGCTACATCACTACTGAACAAACGATGCTTACATTGAAGAGGTTAGACCTCCGCCTGTTTTTCCTATTCTGTGTTGGTGTACTGCTTGGTGTAGGCAAGTCCTTGCCATCGGGTTTATCCTGAAAACAGACCCAACACACCCAAGGTTAACCCATTCGCCACACCACCACCCCCTACTCCTGTCGATGGAATAATCCCAGAGAACTGGAATAGTCCTTACAGCAGAAATAGGAAGGTTAACCCACTCATAATAGCCAGGCATGCACTGCTTCCAGCTTTTTCTTCTTTGTCGTTCACAAATCAGCTCTGCTGAGTTTGTCGGTATTCAAATACTTGAGATATATAAATACACACCATACACCCACATGCAAAATATCATGCGATTGCATATTTGTTCCTGTGACAAATTTGTTGCAGGAACAATTTAATTGACAATTTTTGTCAGACGCTGGAAACGAAATCTACATAAACTATCTCTCCAATCAGATGTCAATCACACTGAAAGAAAAGTTACTGATACGACCCCTTGCAATAGGCTGCACTACCGACTTGATCTGTTGCTATTGCAGTATGTAATAACAAGAGCCTTGAACTCACATATCCCCTTCCAGATTGGCTAAGAAATCATCTATGAGACATTAGGAAATACTATAGTACTTCTTTTTTATCAAGTAAATAATTTCAGGCAAAATTACTCAATGTGAAAAAATAAGTGTGATTTACATGCAAGTGAACCACCATGGCAGCTATTTTGGATTCAGACATCGATGCTTCATGAGTGATAAGACTCAAAATGACCCAATGTGATTAAACTATATTCAAAGCTAGGTCATGAAGTTTGTTCCCTGTGTTGAGCATAACAGTTCATGAACAACAAGAAGAAGGGCCTTCCCGGAGATAAAGAGAGTTACAGTATTAAACGAATGGTTTCAATGTAGACATGATAGGCAGAAAATTCTACTGCAGATGTTTGATTTTACAGAAATAGGGGAGACAACTATAGTCCTATGATCCCTAGAAGAGAGTTTTATAACTACCTTTAATAAAGAATACATAGGTTAGAAAACATTTACATAGTTAAAATTTAATAAAGAAAATGTGATCTTTGGACTAGTGACCTCAAAATCAATAGCAATTCTCCAACTGCATATCTTCTTTTAAATTTTGGAGTGAATTGAATCAATAGTTTTCAAATGATCATGCTGATCGAAAAACATGAAGAATGCACACAAACACAGACAGCAATTGTTTATCTCCCAACTGGAGTCTGGTGGAGGATAATTAAGCCATTTAAATCTGCATCGACTGACCTGCATCAGGTGTATTTTCAATGAGCCATCATATGATAACATCACCAGGCTTGCCCCTGGATTAACATTCTGCATATTAGGCGTATTCCATATGTTTGATTTTTAATTCTGATATTCATTCTACTGAAATGTCCTCAAGACATTTACTATGTATGAGCGTGCAATTTGTATTAAACATAAGAGTGCAATTCTCCATGTGCAATCACTCATATAATGGTTGCTTCCCTTGTATGTCCATGAATTACCTGTATCAGTCAGCACCTTCAGTTAAAATTTCTGTCTGGTTTCAGACCATGTACATTCAGATGTGTAATGGAACAGCGATACCATTTCCACACATGGGCATGGTGGGATACATAAAAGAACTACACACTGCTGAAATCTTTGTCAAGTACTTAATTCAACCACAGTTCTAGAAGAGAGAACACAGTTAACATCAATCTAGGTAAACTGAGATACCATCTAGTAGTAATACTTTCAAAACTTTGTGCAAGCTGTTTGCCAGTATTCTCAACAAGCTTGTAATAAGCCAATCACGACAATTGCCATATTTTCAGTCTGACATTGATTGACATCAGATGTAAGCTCAGTTCAGAGATATTTACAACTTCGATAGACGGTCTTTGATAGTTTCTGCCAACCGCCCAATACAGACTTATGGGAGCATGCACAGCCTTAGAACTTTCTACAAAAGATTGTTCATCACAAACCATGTCTGGATATGATGCCTTATTTGGGTGTTGTTTCTCTATAATCTTTGTCCAGTGGTCATTTGTGTAATTGAAAGGGGTGTCATGCGTAAGTTGTTTCACCTGATGTAGTTTGAAATTCTCTGATGTGATATATCGTATTCCATGATATTATATTGAAGTTTACCAAGATTGAGTTAACACATGCAATTGTGAACTTCTAGCTAAAGACCAGTGCATCTGTCTTCAACAATGCAAGCCAATGGTGATTTGTTAATTTCCACATATTATGCATCTACAGGCTTATACACAAACACACACGATATGCAAGATCTCATGAGTAAATGCTTGCACAACTGATATTCATCGTTTATTCCCATCCAGTATTACCAGTACCTGTACATCACTAACAGTATGGTTAGTTAGCTAGGTTCTACCATTGTGAATTGAACATCCATAATGCACAGACATACATGTAGGGCAATCTGCAGACTCAACATCTAGTTCAACATAGTTTAAATTCATGACATCATCCAGAGATTTATCAACAGAATTCTGTTTTTAAGATATCTAAAACAGATTATCCCCTTTCTGGCTGTCACCAACCAGAGACACAGAGAAGACATGTACCACATTCCCTGGACACCCAAGAGTTATCTCCCTTGCCATAACAGATGGGCAGACTTACGAGAACTAAGCTGGACCTTACACGAGTCATTCTAGTCAGTAACGGTGTAAACAGTCTATTCTCTTGAATTTCCGCCAAATATCTATGATCTGCTTTATCCTACAAAACAGGCCACAAACAGTCAAGTGCAATATTTAAAAAAAAAAAAAACAAAAAAATAAATAAAAACATTAAGCAATGTGCAAAAGAAGAACTACAAAAGGCAATCATGCTGTGCAGAGGATAAAAACTGTATATTGTTTGATAGGATCTTTGCACAGTTTCACAGATTTTTCTGTTTATTTAAAAAATTAAGACAAAAATGAAAATTAATCTCTCTGCTGATCAAAGTATAATGTACATATAGGTGATGTACTAGGTAAAAGTCATCTAAAATTTAGACTGAAAATCTTTTGCATGATTTTTAATAAATATTTTAGTTGCCAGGGAATATGATATAAAAGTTGGTTGAATTTCATTTGAATCAGTGTTTTCTAACACCTGGCAAAAAACTCCAAAACTGAAGACAGAGAAATAGTATAGATGTTAGGAAGCATACTGATCAGAAAGAAAAAGTATTTTTGGGTTAAATTCGCCCTCAATACCCACAGAGAATTTATAGGCACATTAAGATTATAAGCATATTAAAGGCCCAGACCAGCAGTACAGTGCATAATTCTGTTATGTTTAACAGAGAATTTGTTAGACAAAGTATATACACCACACGCGGACGGAATACCTGGATTCAAATCCACTCCAGATACAACAGGTTTCAAAATGTTATTTTTAAAATAGATCTTGGCTACAACTAGGGAGTTTACCAAAGAGCACGATATTCTTGTCAACTCTACCATATACCATACAACACCATAAAATTGATGATGTCAAAATGGATCTTTCCGGTTCATCATGAATAATCAGAAATTTGAATGAAATGGTCAAGACCTGAAGTCTCATCTGGCTCTATGGACAGGCAGATGCTGATAGAGAAAGATTGTGAGGCTTTGATTGGGATTTGGGAATACTATGAGAAACACAGGTTGTCTAACATGTCTACGTTGGGGCTGTGGGGAGGATGCGGACATCTGAACAGACTGTAAATGCACACTATATACACACTACAACCTTCTTAGATCTTGAGAACAAAGGATATGACAAAGCATAAGGAGGTACTGTGGAGTAAACACATTATGGTCAAATCAAACGCTAAGATAAATGTACATGAACTTCAACGTTGCAACAAACTCTAACACTAGCATGGACAGTCATTAGTAAAGCAATCACAGCATACATTGTTCAAGTCCATCCACTTATGTCACAGATTTAACATGTTAGAGACTAACCTTACAAACACGGGAGACATGGTATACAACATGCATAGCAGACTTTCCATGGTGTGTGCAATGCAAGGTCTGGGTACTGACTTTAGATACAGGAAGTCATGGAATCATAGGTTTAGTTCAAGTTTCACAAATATTAAATATCTACAGGTATAAAAGATCAAGTTTACAGATACATGTAATATACTGAACTGGAATAACTTATTGTTTGTTGGACACATTCATGTGCTTCCTTCTTCCCTGTGTCTTTGTGTACAAGAATATAACTGTACTGAACAGTCAAGACCAAACAAAAGATTGCAATAATTGTTTGAAACAGATTCTGACTTCTTATACTGGAATCAATAACATACAAGTATGTCATTCGATCCACACCCATCACCCAATTTGAACTAAACTCAACCATAATGAAGCGAAATCTTAAAGGCAAAAAAGGTAATTGCCAAATTTCTTGTCCAAATGCATGTCTACGGTAAAGCAGATTGATAAATTTTCTCACAAACAATGCTCCCGGCAACAGATACCACTGACAGCAACATACAGGGACATACTGTCCTATTCCAGTTTCATTACCCTTACGTTTACCCTGAAATAAAACTACGAGCTAACAAGGAACTGCCCACAAATTATGGATTCAAACAAGGGAATATTTTGCATTCAAGCCCTTTCTTTTCTCCAACTTTAATTGAGGAAAATAACATCTCCATCAACCGAGTTCCTGCACCAATCGATTGCTGGTTCGATTGCTGCCCCAATTCACAAGTATTTTTCGCGTTTAAATCGGTGTGATTATGCATGCTTCATTTCCAGTATTTCCATACATGCTCTATCATTCAACACAATTAAGGGTTAAGATTTTCCTATATGTCATATCCCATCTGTATAAGTGAGTGAGTGCATAGGAATTTAACATAGCTTTTAACAATAGGGAGAGGGGCAGGCATACCTATTTGTAACACAGCAGATCTAATACTGCCATTTTATAGTCCCACCAAAATATCATGCCATCGCATCTGTACAAGATATATATCAAATTAAGCAGCTATAAGTTGCACATCATACTCACAAATTAATTGCCCCCACCTTCCAACCCCCTTACATGTATCAAATATGGCAATAGTGAAACATAACTTTGTACAGTTACAGTATGATATTGTTGAACATCAATGTTTTATTGTACAATTGACATAGTGCGATCTTATGTTTGTTTAATTGGTCTAAAGAAATCAAAACAACCAACAGAACAAATGAAAAGCAAAACACAGAAATCAGTCCAATGGCATGCCTCAATCAAATTAGAACACTGGGATGAACTTGTGAGCTAGTTAGTAAACAAGACACAACTGGTGGACCAAAGAGAATGGCTGGTAATATCATCAAAATAGTGGAAAATTAGGATGGGAGGACATATGATCATGCTGGTGAAACAATCAGAACATGACACAAATCATCAACCAATCAGAATGGCCAAAGTCGTGTTAGTCAGGTTCTGCCTGGTGAACGTGCATTCTACATGTATGTCAACATAATAGCTTGCTTAGTACTCTTGTGGCCAATGAATGTGTGTAAAATTCACTGCATGATGCATTGAGGAGGAAAGGTGTGATTATTCCATTAGATGTATTCAGAA
Source organism: Hanleya hanleyi (assembly GCA_036873755.1). Taxonomy (NCBI): domain Eukaryota; kingdom Metazoa; phylum Mollusca; class Polyplacophora; order Lepidopleurida; family Hanleyidae; genus Hanleya; species Hanleya hanleyi. The sequence continues at coordinate 40,265 of JAVTVY010030035.1, forward strand.
TTGAGGTAAATGTAATCAGCATTCCCAAGTCGAGTAAGCGATCAATGTGTTGACAGTAGGGAGCGATCAGTAATGGAATTTTACTGGGATACCAACAGGTCAGAATGGATAACCTGAGAGGATAAAAGAGAAGGAATATTCATATACAGTTCACAGTGAACAGGATGAAGAAAGGAAGAGATATAATAATGGGGTGGCATTTCAATTTTGACAAGATGCATGCACAGAGTAAGTCTTGATTATTGTCAAGCAATGAGATACACATACCGTTAGATCGGCACATGTAGGAACTCAGTATTAAAGGTCAACCCAAACGCTCTGAGGTCAAAAATATAAAAAAATAGTCCTTTCGATTCTGAAAATAATGATATTTTTTTCATAATTTTGTGCAGTCTGGTTGGCGAGATATTGCCGTTTGAAAGGTGAAAATCGCTCTCCTGTCAATTCCAGCTGTGACGTCACGGAGGGAAGCCGTCTTGTATTCTCTATGTTAAAGCCGTATACCACAGTCGTAAGTAGCTGCTGATTTCTGGAGATTTTCGGAGTATCGGGGCATCATTTGTTAAATATGCCGCGACGTTGTGTAGTGGGAGGTTGCAGTTTTACTACAGATGACGGTGTTAGTATTCATTTGTGGCCTAAAGACGAGAAAATCGCTGCAAATTGGACGAAATTTGTACGCAACACGAGAGTGTGGAAAGAGGGCCCGAGCCAGTACTCGTATAATTTGCTCGGCACATTTTGACAGAAATTAGACATCATTCGAGGACATCTACAGCGTAGCAGTTGAATTCGGGTACAAACCAAAACTAAAGAGAACAGCTATTCCAACTACCAAACCTAAGAACAATCAGAATGTGACGGCAAAGAAATCGGACAAAGAGAATCTATCACGGACATCGGCTGAACGAACCTAGCCTGCAAGCGAGGCCTCGGGCAGGGAAACGGCTGTACATGCCCTGCTCGCTCTCGCGTGGCATTTGTTGCTTGAGCACCTACAGGTTAGACTGGATGAGTCTCTATTTCATATATATTATTTAATAATAATAAAATGATCTTTCATAAATATATATACGTTTGATAAGTAAATAAATAAAAAACACCAATTGGAGTGAATGGCTGTAGATACAGAAGTGATAATAATACTTTCATAATCCCTTGACATTTGAGATTGAGGGAATATCATTCGATTTCAATTTAATTGAGGTAATTTGTCGAAAATTGAGCACTTTTCGCCATGAATGTCCAAAGCTTTTTTATCAAACTATATAATTCTGAAATTGGTATTTCATGGGGATTATGGGAAAACAAACAAAATTCAAATCGGACGTATATCAGTAGAGTTATCAACAGTTTACTGTCCATACTGCCGAATCCCGGAGTTTATCCCTTCGAAAAGGCTGCCTCGGTCAGTAACAACAATAACAACACAGATGTGCTCGTTCTTTACATCACAGAATCGCTCTACATTCAATACAGTTTGAAATATATGGACATTTGGTCTTATAGATGACGATAATAAGGTTTCCAGTCAAGTTGCATACCAATCTGTATTCAACAAACGACCTCTCCGAATCCTGTCGTCGTCGAGTTCCACGTTGTCAGAGTGGTTGTCACTGTCAGAATCGGAGCCGTACGGCTCAAATTGATAGGGCTGAATTCCGCCGTTGGTCTGCAAACAACTGTTAATTTGCCCGTCATCATCCTCCTCTATGTCTATTTCATCTTCTTGGCGAAAAATATTTCCATCTAAGCAGCTGATATCGCTCGAATCGACATCTGAACCGGAGCTCTGACTGCACTCGCTTTCCATGTTATCCGCTGTTTTTTCTCAGGCAACTTCCCTGCGTGACGTCATCAACCCAGCTGTGAAAGTGTGAAAAAGCCCACTTTGCTCCCATATTACGTGTGTTTCTGATCAGATTAGAATTTTTTCATTATTTTTTTCATACAAAGTGAAGTATGAACTATGATTTTTAAGGATTTTTAGACCAAAAAAAATTCCGTTTGGGTTGACCTTTAACAGTTACGTCTGTATATATATAAAAGTGGAGAGACTTGCACAAGTGTGAAGAAGAACGCATTTTCAAGATGCAAGGTGTGTGGATGGATATTTGTACTGCGAAGGCAACAAGGCTGTCTCCTGTAGGTAGGACAACTTACAGTGCTGTGGTTGGATTTGTTTTTCCGGCCAAATAAAGGCGTGCTATTAGGGGTTGGCAGTTCTCTATAGTCAGTGGCGCCCTGTAGCGAGAAACATAATGATTGGCATGCATAGAAAATAATAATCATAATAATAAGAGGGGATAAAACAAATTCCACAACAACCATTCCAAATATAAAGATAATAATGAAAGAAAAACTTTTTTACCACTGATGACAAATAAATGATAGAATTCTATGTATACAGATATAGTAACCAAATAACACAATAAATAAACATAAATTCATAGTAAACATTCAACTAAATACTACTATAATAGAGAGTTGAAGTTTGTTGAAATGATGATCGTGCAGTTGGTGATCCATTCAATTAAAATGCTTTCAATGCAAAAGACATCTTTTTGCCAAATAAAATTCAAGGATGAAATAATGTTAATGATTTTAGTCACCAAGCCAAATATATCGGTTAATGTTAAATACATCTAATAATTCAATCACTTTCACATTCATTCTGTCTGCATTGTCCGAGAGTGTAACCTCCTATACTGTCAGTGTACCACAACACCCTCTGATTGCATTAGGTCAATACAAGACTTGTTTTTCCACGGGAATGCGGGAATCAGATTCCCGTCAGCAATTCCGCAAGATAATTTGTGAGAATCAAACAGATTTCCATAAAATATAAGCAATCTGTATAGAAATGACAGCATTAGATTATCGTGGATTCCCATAGAGCTGGGTTGCGAGAATCTATTTGGATTCCTGTGAATTTTGACGAAAAACAAGGCCTGAATTAAGTGTTTTGTTGATTTTGATCTACACAGGAAGTGTATTTTTTATATATGAGAGAGATGAAATATGTATCTAGTATATATATTACACAACAAAGAACAAATTAGCTGCTCAACTATGTGAAAAGAGTTCACAGTATAGCATTTTAGATTGGACACCTGAGCACACTCCGATCCAATTTGGGACAGGAATCACCTTGCTGTAAGTCCAAAGTGATTGAAATATTGATAAAGAAACCTGGACAAGACATTTAGTGTGACATGAAAGAAACAGAAATAACAAATCATCGGATTCATACCCACAATTCAATATAAAATGCAAATCTAGTAGTAAGGCATGAGTAAATATGAGAGTGAGAATACATGCCTGAACCTGGGGATTTTAGTGTAGATAATGAAGGATTGTCATGGGACAATACATGAAATACAGTTTTCTTTCATTGTGCCACTCAAAGTGTGGACACAGAAAATTTGAACGCAGAAAATGCGAAAGGTGACTGAACATTCGGGTCAAAAGGGAACTAAGATAAAACCTACATGGATCAAAGCAATGGGGGATGAATGAGCATGAGTGAGCGAGTTATCTATTGGACCAAAGCAGTGAACCTTCAATGTACTCTCTATGAAATGCTACAAGACCAGTGTAATTACCTGATCTCCCTGGCAGTACAGGAGGGGTTATCCTCACAAGTTAAGGTAAATTCTAAATCCTTGCATAGGGTTTACCTGGACATTTTTTGGTGATTCAAATGAGTTATTGAGTCATTTCCTCTATTATACAATCTTGTACATTTCATACCTCGTGGGATCCATTGATATACTGGTTCGCGACGATGAGGATGGGAAAGGTGATGAATCAAAATGGGATAAAACTGAAGGTTCACCACTTGGCTCTGACAGAAAACTGACACACAACATTCACCATTACATGTAATTAAATACAATCAGTGAAGCAAGATGGAGGAGAGTTATGGAGAATGAAGTGATCAACTCAGATAAGACACACACATAGATAATACAGAGTCTGTATGAAGGAGAGAGGACAGTTGTTAGAAGACAGAAGAATGTTAGCTTGGTTAGTGATGACATGAAGCTAGTTAGTTCTTGATATAGCTAGGTTTATTCCTCGTAACAGCATAAAAGACTTTCTTAACAGCTAGGGTAATCTCCCTTGTCACAAGAATGGCGTCAGGCTTTCCTGGTTCATCGTATGATGGGTTGAGAAATGACAAAAATTATCTAGGGTAATAAAGACCTTTGGTAAGTTCTAAATCACCAAACGAGGAATATCTTGGATAGCATTCAGGCTTCTTCAGTAACCCTTGCGTGTGATCCGTATTTACTACATCCTGCGAAACCTGCTACTGCGGGAACCAAAAGGGGCTAACTCAAAGGCAAACTCAGCTGAGGTTAGTCGCACAATCATCTAACAATGTTAGGATAAGATGTAAGTTGGATAAAACACTGCTCACCACATTATCATATTCCACAGCTTTGGCAGGAGTTTGTTTATGAAGGAGAAATGTGAGACTAGAACTGTCTGCATGATGACAGAATACTCCAGATGCTTCTAAAGCTATGCAATATCAGAACAAGGAGGGTTAGTACAACTGAAACCTCAGTCAGCAAAAACGTGGAAGAAACCAGTGGTATATATAGGGGAGATAACTGCCCATTCGTCTTCCCCTTCGGAGGCACTTACACTAAAGGAATTGGATTTATGAACGGCTGAGGACCTCTTGGACTTTCTCGATGACTGTGGTGTGACCACAGGATATGTGGTTACGTTCCTAAAATCTGGTGAACTATCCTAAAAAAAAATAGAAGTGCGACAGCGTTCCAACATGAATTAGGCTCATATACATGCGACTTAGCTGATGCACTAGCGCGACAGTTACATAACACTGAACATTGGTTTTGAATCAAGTTATTGTGCTGTCATGCAAAGGAAACTTTGCTCCACTCTTAATTTCATACGCTGCACATGCACTCAGACATATACTCTCATACTTAAAGATGTAATCAGCCTCAAAATCGATGGATTTTGTAAACTCTCTCCCGTCTGTTTTTCAGCAGCGAAGTTTGCTAAAGCATCATAGGAATTATATTTGATGATAGTGGGATTGTCATATACGACGAATGCAAGAATATATCACCAAAGAAATTGGAAATTCTGCCTGCTTCGACAGGTTTTCTGTATCACCATTGAAATGTGCTGTACGTGGAGAGGAAAATGACGTCCCGCATGACGTGTGAGTGACGTAGCGGCGCTCACGAATCTGAATGCTGAACAGCTGCAGTCATGGGATAACGTCATGGCTCGTGCCTAAGGTTCGGTAGAGTGGCAGATCATACGTAGACAGAATGCACCACACGTGTAAACGCTTGTTGACAAGGTCGTCGACAAATAAATGGCATGCCATGCCGTTTATTTTTAAAGACAAATTCCTTCTATTGGTGGAAACAAGTTTAGTTGTTTATGGTCAAATGTGTTTTATTTTGTATCTGTCATAACACATGTCACTTTCACGGAGTTTGGGAGAGATCGATTTCAGCCTAGATTTGAGGCTGATTACATCTTTAAGTTACTGACATGTACATACAGCTAATTACAATGTTACAAGGGCTGCCATCATGCTACCCCCACACTGAGCATACTGAGCATACTGACATGATATACATGTACATGTAACAGCCTGTGATTGTGTATGGAGCTCAGCTGTGCTCACAGACATGCGGTCAATTTTATAGTGTTACGGAGCCATACTTGAATAGTACATATGTATTTAGTACTGAATAATCACTTAATTAATTAGGTGATGGAATAGACTACAGCAATATGCCGCCATAACGTCCATGCATTCAACAGCCACTGAAGCATGATCTGAACAGAGGTGTCTAGCTGTAAAAAGTAAACCAGATTAACTAAGTGTTGAGGATTAGAAATCTCTCTATTGTTAATGCATACTAACAGAACCGGTAAGATTTCAGTGTTAAATGAATGATGTTAAAATCTAGAAATTGTAAGCTTCAATTTCAATCAATGCTCTGCAGTTATTTCTGCAGACACACATGTACAGATGGCTATTCAGTTCTCTCACTGTCTTTAAGTACTAAACTAATCTACCTGTAAATCTATGATATAATTCTACTACCAATACACATTCACATTTGCTGTGTGTTCTTCAGCTCTCAATTCCAATGTTGAAGAACTGAACATGTATCCTGAAGGACACTCACCAATCATGTTCTAATGCAGGTATCAAACAAAACAAACTTTGCCCCTTCAATCCCCTTCCTCACCCAACCCAACCTGAGAGACAAAGAGCTACTTCATTGCAATACAGTCTCTTTTGAATTACAATATCAGGGAAGAATCTCACTCGCACACTTACTGTATATTGAGATCACTGCTGTATGGAATCATTTGACACAGCCTCACATAACAATACAGTTGGTGTTTTGAAAAACAGCCTCTCTAATTTTATGTCATTTTTGCTAAATAAAGTTATGAATATTTAAATAAGGAAAACCCACCTGAAGTGAGAATGGATAATGACTGCATCGGATGATGTTCAAAACTAAATCACAGTGTATCTAATTGGCACTCCCCTAATGAACACACCCAACAGTCCATGTATCAATGTACACTGAAACATACACCCATATGAATAGTAATGGGCCAACTCTTGAGAGTGAGTACCTGGTCCTGGAGGTCCCCTGTCTGGAGCTGTTGAGGGGTCTGTTGTATTAGGGACTGTGACTGCTGCTTTTCCTTCATCTTTCTCTCCGATTTGTCTGTCTTCGAGTCCCGATCTTTGTCCTTTGTCATCGTGTCTTTCGATGGGACAGGAGGTGCCTGGAATGAGCGAAATTTTTGAATGTGACTATGTCGGTTAGCACCATCAACATTTATGTTGTATGGATTGATAGAACTCAATAAAACTTGTACGTAAGTGTACATAATTACCATTTCAGCAACATGTTCATTACATGGAGATTCAGTTTTCAGCCTGCATACTGGTACATGTGGGTATAATTCCATCAAATGCCATTGAATGTAAACAATAACCACACCCCACCCACAACCATCACCAGCATCACTGACAAGACGGATACATTCCACTTTACATGTCGGAAACAAATTACTGAAGGTGGGCAGACTGGGGGCGATGAACAGATCCAATCATTAAATCAACCTTTTTCCTGATGACAATCCCACCAAGTGATCTGGTTGATAGCTAACCATATTAAATAATTCATACTTTAAGAGGGAGCCTGATGTAACTCGTAGTACGATACCTCAGAACATAGGTACGTGCATAGTTCCATTAATCACATGGGAGAACTCCCACTCTGAGTTAATACATAGAAAAAGAGTTCTTCCTTGAATACGTCATTAATGACGGTATTTGTATATAGCTACAAACCCAAATTTGCACGAGAGAATTCTAACTTCTACACAGGACATATTGGGAAAAACAGGAAAGCAATACGCATACCTCGTCACAGAACACACGTCAACAGGAAAAGTTTGACTATATTCTAAAATGCATACATGCATATAAAAATGTAAAGGAAATGTTCATGCTATCAGTCACTAAACTGACAGTCACTGTATGCCTATTACTGGTGTAAAATTAACTCGTCGTAACAGTTTTCCTCAAGTTAACTGAACACAAGACCTTACGACACTGGGCATGAACATGAAAATCTAATTGCATGGAAATGTCACGACAGACGTTCAAAATTCTGAAAAGAAAACTTGAGATGACAGAACTGATTATTTACTTGTTCAAATGGTACATGTAGGTCATACAGTTTTACATACAATCATCTGTTTGTTGGGTCCATGAATGCCATTTAAGTGTGTACAAATGGGAGGTGACAGGGACAAGTCAATGCTGGCTGTGTTATTATCATGCTTCACATCACCAACTTATAAGGTGTGGCAAGGGTACATGTAACAACATGGAATTATGTCAAACTGTTCATGTAGAAATCAGCCCCAAGTCCAGAACTGCATGCCAGGCACCACCAGTTTAACATCCTGAACACTCACTCAATAATAATAATAATATAATAATAATACTTTATTTAACGAGGTGAAATCATTTGGTACAAGTACCAATCTTCCTTGAAACCCTCGACGAAGTCCACACTCACACACAACATGCACACAGACTTACAATATAAACAAAATAATAAGATCGAACAGTTCTGTCATGTGAACAACTATTAGAGACACACTATGAGCAATGCCGGAATCATACATTGGAAAAAATCCAAGTTTCCATTCGTCTCTTGAAAATATTTAAATTATTTGACAGTTTAATATTTAGGGGCAACTGGTTCCAGAGAGTCACGCCAGAATATTGAAGTGAGCGCTTGAAAGATTCGGTCCTGGGTTTGGGTAGGTTTTCTGCTGTATACTCAGACTTCCTAGATTGAAAACTAGCATTCCCTCAACATTGTTTAGTGACAACACATATCCAAATAGAAACAGGGAAGTAGTCCATCCAACTTGACTGCAACTGATAATGCCATACAACAGCATATATTCCAGCGATGTAACAACGATGTATTCAGCATAGACATATATCATAGCTCGGTCCGACCAGCATCCGATTGCGGCGATGAATCATAACATGTATTTAGATAGGCCAGATGGACAAATTTTGCTGTAAAAATCAAACCTGGCTTATTTGAAGTCTAATATTTTAAGATATATTTTTGTCATGTTTGCTAACACATACTGTAATCTGAGAATTCTGCATATTAAAATATACAGCAGAAAACCTACTCTGGCACATCTACTCCTGGGTTAAATATAATGGCAAATCATAGTGAGGGTGGTCAACAATTTTGCAGTTACCTCGATGCCTGCGCTCCTCTTTATGGTCCGATAGCTATAATGTACACAACTAAACCTATATAAATGTCCTGATACAATGGAATCATGTGTTTATCATCATGTGTTCAGTGTGCTACAGTAGTAGGGTATATCTAAGAAGAACACTAACATACCATCAAATCTGTTAACACAGAGGTGTGAATACCACGACTTTACCACTGCCGGCCACGTGCAGGAGCTGTCAGAGATGAGGAACTAGATAGTTCCAATAAACCTGGTTTGGAGAGCCCTGTTTACATGTTTTTGAACATGAAACTACACAAGCTACATGCACAAATATTTCCATTTACCTGGGATCGGTCTTCAACCCTGGGAGAAATCATGAATTCTATGTATCACGACTGATTAGTTTGTGGTTATGTATCAATGGGTGTCTAATGTTTGTAATTGTTCACACCAAGAGAGGTTATATGTACTCCTGACCATGTACTGACCTCAGTTTATTGGTGTGGTTTAGATGTTTGGCACACTATAGGCTATAGTGATATGTGGTGAAGAATGAACTGTGTGAAAAGAAATCTAAACTTTTGTAAAATTGTACTGCAAATAACAGATAATTGCCTTCGCATTTGTCTTTATATTCTTCATCTTCCACATGTCAAGAAAAAAGTTCTTCAGGAAAATATTCTTCTGAAAAATGAGAATGAATTTCCTGGAAGAAATAAAATATGGAAGATGAAAAAAAACCCCTCTCAAATACAAACTTCCCAATATATTCCCTGGACCCATTCAACATGTCCAGAGTACTGGTAAAAGGAAGCATTTTATATAAGGTAGATGTATTTGCTTACCTGTCCTATTTGCTAACAGCCAGTTTCTGTGTTTACCTGTGTTCACCTGTATTTACCTTGCTAACTTGTGAAGCATGAAGCCTAATGTTTTGAGGTATATATGACAAGCAGGACAGTCTGACCCTCACAGACCACTCTTATTTGCCAACATGATTCACCTAACCTCCTCAGTCTGTCAGTCCATATTACATCACACAATCCTTATGATGAAGCATGTACAACTACTTTAAGGCCATTATATTTACCATGTGGAGAATGCAATGTTTTATAATGTGTTCAACTGGTTCATGTGTACTTGATAGGTACATGTATCCATATCCATGTATCATTAACTTTTTTCCATTAATTTTTATCCAATGATACATGTACATGTATTTCTGGAACTTGTCACAGTGTAGTATAAATATACATGTACATATATGACATATAGGTGCTTGTAGAATGGTACCCTGATCTCTGTCAATGCATAAATCAATCTGAACTTGACCCGTGACACAATCTGTAGGCCATCACATACCCGGATAGTTATTCAGATGGGTAATCGGTGATTACAGTACATTCACTAGCAGTAATTCCATGCAGTTACAAAATGAATAGTGCTGATGATTTCAAATTTGTCTGAGTAATGTGCATGAATAATGAGCCTACAATGCAGGGGTCGAAATGTTTTTTGAGAATTACTTGTCACTGTGACAGGTAACTATTTTTTTTACTTGTCACCCTGGTACTTCAGCTTGTCACTCCTACTGAAACTTTTTTCACCATACTCTCATCATATATTCCAACCAGTCTATCCATTTTCCAGGCATTGGAGAATTTGAAAACACATATTTTTTTTCCGATCGCGAGACATTTATGACAGCGACAAATTTGTCTCCTTCCTTTAGCTCTGCATTGCCAAGATGAATGTCCTTACTCCCTGATGTTAACTCAGTGAGCTCATTTCTGCCACCAGACTGTTCCACTATTAGGAAGTTCAAAGTAAAATGTCAACAGAACGTTCAATTATGAGATTAAATTTGCTGGAACAATATTTTCTTAAGGATCATAACAGCAGGAGGGTTTTATCAACTTTTTTGTGGGTTACCCAGATTAAAAACTCGACTTTGAAAAATTGAGTTTTTGGGAAATTTTGAAATTGAGTTTTACCCCCCAAAAAATGAGTTTTTATCCATGGGAAAATGCGCGCCAAACACGCGCGAAAACTGAGTTATAGTGAATAAATATTGTGTTCTTCAAGAGATAAGTCGAGTTCCCAAATGAAAATGTTAAATTGTTCTGACAAATTATCAAGCAAAATCATTGTTGTTGTTGTTGTTGCCTTCACTCGATCAACTCGCGAGTGTTAGACGTTAGCGCTTGTCCGCTTGTCTGGAGCAAGTAAAAATTGGCACAGGCAACGCAACGTTTACGTTAGCTGCCCGTGTTGACAAGCATGATTTTCTTCCGATTAAAACACTCACTGACGAAGTTTTAGTGAGCTCTTATTCTCCGAAATAAAACGTCAGAATCAATCAGTTTGTTCTGGTTTCATTTTCGACTTGAAGTTGCCAGGCATGAATAGTCGATAGAAATATAGGCCGATTGCGCTAGATCGTGCCAGTCAATTCGTTTACTTTATCCATTAGTTTTGCCTTTCAAGCGGATCGTGTGCAAATCTAGCGGGAGATTAATCCTGCATGGAGTTTGATGTACCCGAGCTCTCGTGTTGTACATTGTATGGCAGCGGGATGAATGACGAACTGAACAGAATGTCCGATGTAAATAAAACGAAACTCAACAACTGTTTCCAGGAAGACAATTCAGTCATGTTAGGCCTGTATTAGCTCGTAATTCAGTATTTTTAGGACAGAATAGTTACTTGTCGCGGCGACAGGTGGAATTTTAATTTAGTTGTCACTTGAAAAAATGACTTGTCGGCGACAGGTCGACAGGCGTTATTTCGACCGCTGCAATGTAATACTGTGTAGGAGAGTACTAAATACTGGAATAATACTGAGGAATATGGTGAGCTAAGAACTGTATCTCAATCACAATATGTCATCCCACCATGGAATTCTCACCTGACCGGATGTTCCCGTGACTAAGGTTCCAGAGCTGGATGTTGATTGGCTGCTTGTGCTGTGACTGTCGTAGCCCTTGACCGAGGACTGGGTCATGTAGTACGAGCGTTGAGTGTGGTTGGGAGTGGGGGTGGTGGGTACAGCGCTAATTGCAGGAGGGAGGTTAGGGTACCTCATCTGGGAGATCTTCTGACAGGCTATAAATAGACAAGCACACAAAACATGTCAATATGATAAATACATACACTCCTTTAGTTCTCTTAAAAACAAAAATAAGACCAAAAAAAACCCAGATTTTTTTTCCCAGATTCTCTTCTTGGTAGAGTACTGTTTCTCTTACTGTGTTCAGTAATTCATATAAAAAATCAAGTGAGGAATCAGAGACATTCTTGGATAGAATCCTGATATTCACATATTATAACTTTTACAGAACATGCTTATCAGTGATGAATTAACAAGGTACAGTAAGATATGAAATCTACATGTGTACAGAAAACAAATATCCCCAGTATGAGAAATGACAAATCAAACAGAACACACCTATACGTATCTTTGCAAAGACAGCACCTTGATATACTGCTGCCCAGAAATGCAATAATACTAGAAGTACCTGTGTCAGATTTAAGTATATTGACAGCTCTAGTTCAGGTACGTGTATGAACAGCAGAACTTCATTGAGCTTATGGATACTGTACGTCATTAAGGAGAGGGATGAAATGACAATGACTTGTAAATAAATTCTAATGCCGTGTACAATAGTGATGAAAACCACAAAGTCCTCGGGATCACTTTGTCGTGAAGACTATCAACACACCACAGCATGGTGGCATTCAGGTGACGATACTGCCGTGATGTTATAATGCACATGAATTTCCTACTCAAACACCTATTAATAAACACGAGCAACATAAGCGTTCAATCTCACAGGCATATATCATATTGTTTATAGTAAAGGAGTAGAGATTCGAGTCGGCTGGAAGACGAACGCATTGATATATCAATGTATATTTAAACATATATCATCAAACAGTGAGAATGAAAGCCTGATTCATGAATAATTAAGAAAAAATTATGTTTTCATGGGCGTGCTCAATGGTTCTTTTACACATGGTTAGTGTGGGAAAGCTTATATTTTATGTGGTCTCTCAAATGGAGAGTTATTCTGTCAGCTGAGCCAGGTTCTGTGGAACATACTTGGATTTGAGTGTATTTGTTTCGCTTTGTTAATCAATTTCACAATGAAAACAGCAGTTAAACTTGAGAAAGAAATTCCATCTTGTATATTTATTTGTGTGTTTATTGGATTGCATGAAGCAGATGACCCTTCCTCTCTCGCCTTTTAAAATAGAATCTCCCAGTGAATACCTGCACTCGACACATGTACATTTCACAAAACCGTGCTAAAACACAGAATAATTGCATGGATATCAAGTTGTTATAGACACAAGTGTTATAGGATTGAAGATAATCCTAAGGCAATAGCTAAGATTTGTCCTGTAAACAGCGGCAATTGCATTGACACATTACTCCCAGCATGAATTTGGGGGTCATACTTTTGCTCTCTTTCCCATGTCTACAACACAGGAAATATTTTTGATCAATTATAACTGGAAATTATCATTGATGTAAGCATAATGGTTCTTTCTTGGAATAGCAGTATAATTTGATGCATATTTACACTATATATACTAATGCCATTTAGAAAGTAGATAACGTTTATATCCAATTATTTTTAGGATGACACTTTCTCAGTAAAGCACAAATACTAGTGCTGGATGGGTGTCCCGTGCGAGACTCGAACCCGCGTCCTCAGAGTTTGGCACCAATCGCCAGCAGTAAACTCTGAGGACGCGGGTTCGAGTCTCGCACGGGACTGACCCATCCAGCACTAGTATTTGTGCTTTACTGAGAAAGTGTCATCCTAAAAATAATTGGATATAACCATATTTACACTAGTTATCAATAATTAATCAAGAACCTAATTGGCAATATGGACTAAATGTATGTCATTAAAACAAAATCTTGAGTCATACATCTTGGAGTGAGTTGCTGGTGGTCAGTGACCTTGACCAGTGATATTTTGACTTCAATCTTGGTACCTCACTCATACTGCTTCCCACTAATTCATACATTCATAAAATGTGATTATATGTAGTTTTCTGATTGTCTGTATGAACAGTAATTCACCTTTTTCTGAATGACACATGTAGTCAATAAATGTGCTACAATTGAAAGACAGCACTCAGGCAAACAACAATTATGTCCCTATATCATCAGGTTCATACCTCATTAGGCTAGAAAATAGTTAACAATCAATAAATGGACAATGTGTTTATGAACTTCAAAGTTATAACTTTCCCATGTTACTTATACCAAACAGAAATGTCTGAATATCACTCACATGTACAGGGCCTGATCTAGGCTTTTAATTTGGGCACCCATAAGTAGTGCAGATTTTGGTAAGTTATAGTGGAATAGACCGCGATGTGGGACTATCAAAGCCCATGGAAGCTAGCTCTAGGAGTATTAAATGGTCTGAATACAGTCTGACAACTTTGTAACATTACTGGCATTACTATTGGCTTCAGCATGTTTAGAGAGGGAATTTGCTTAAAAAAAAGGGAGAAAACAAATATATAATTTTTTTTCATTTGGGCGCAGAAACTCATGGCACCCAAACCTGTTATATCGGGCTCAAACCTTTGAACATGTTTATCAATTCTCTATGCGCCCATGCATGTCAATTTACTCACCCATAACTTTCATTTCACTAGTTTTTGGTACAGTTACAATTTCCTTTTTTGATTACATTATTTCTTAACAGCTTATCATCAGCTTATTACTGAGAAATCAGCTCAACCATTGAATTATGACCAGCACCTGTTATCGTTCTGTAGAACATCTACTCCACATTTGCAATTTCAACATTCAAATACAAAAAGACACACAGGATAAGTTTTCCCCTGAATAATGAATAAGCTGAAACTGAAGCAATAAATCACCCAAGAAATGCGGCTGGGTTGACTGAATTGCACTCTGTCAAGATGTCAGTCCCATTGCATTTTGTCAAGATGCTAGAGTCCCTTACCTTCCATGAAGCAGCTCACTTAGTGGTAAATATATGTCTGCCTTTTGCAGGTATGTGTACTGTATATTCAAACACCCACATATGGTATTTCTCTCAAGTGGTGGAAGTACATGTAAAGCACATGTGCACTGGATCATACATACACGTACATGTACTGCAGCAGAACTGCCCACTTTATCTATCAAGTACACTTGCAGGAATTTAGCAAACCCAAAGAAAATCTGCCAAAAAAAGTAGACCCAAAGAGCAAAAAAAAAGTAGGTCACAGCAGCAGCGGAATCAGCATTATGTCACTGGTAACATAACCGAGTAACACAGAAAGACGGACACCAGAATTTATCACACCCATAACAGAATCAGGATTGGTCAGTCTCTTCATAAGGGAATCTTCACAACTGTCAGGACAGAGCTTAAAGTGAACGTAAAGGCTGAAGCAACATGCACTCTGTGGGAAAGAGCTACATTGAAATACTGAAATAGCAGCAACAAATATTTTTGGGGATTTTTTTGCACCGAGTACGAACGAAATTATCTCTGTTGTATTATTGTTCCCCGGCTGCCGCCATGCTGGCTATCTCACTCAGAGCAGTGACGTTGTATCACCTTGGAGCTCTTTATTCGTGGAGTTAGAAAGCGCAGAAAGCATGTAAACATAGCGACGCACGAGGAGGCTAGCCTGACTTCAAGTTCTGACGAAGAGACAAATGAAGGTTTACAGGGTTACCAGTTTGAACCAAAACGCTCCAATGTCGACGAAAGTAGTGAGTAGTTCATCGAACGTTTCAGGTCAGTAAACACTTGCTGGAGACACGCAACACAATCAAAACACGCTTGAAACAGCCGAGCTCTCCACCACCGCAATTACAATTCGTGCTACAGCGATGCCAAAACAAAGTGATACTACGTCACAGGAAAATATCACGTGCTCCGTACAAGCGTTTTCATTGGCGCAAGGCTAATGAATAAACTGTTATGGCCGACTCCAGTCGCTCGTTGCATCAGTCAATAATTCCCGTGTTTGGAATTTTTTGTTTGGAAGGGAAAAAATCACAAAAAATATTTGTTGCTGCCAAATGATACTTTTAATATAGTTCTTCCACGCAGTGCGTGTGTTGTCGCAGCCTTTACGTTCACTTTAATAAGTGCAACAGTTCTCAGGGGAGTAGTGATGATGGTGGAACCAACCTTAATGTCAGGAAATAGTTCAGCTTGGGAAAGACAGCCTCAGCTTTGTTTTGAGCCTGTCAATGTTAGAGGGGTACAGACTCACATATGATAAGTATTGCTGTTAGGGTCTGTCAGCCAGACATCTTCCATGATTGATGTCATATGGAGATATTGTGATAGATCCTCCCTCTTAAACCCTTTCACATGCGTTTTATCAAAGTCTGCAGATATTCAGGGCATAAAAGCTTAAAATGACATCTTAAAGAAATTAAGCTATGCCAGATTTCAACAGAAGACATTTCAGCATACACAAGCAAATAAAGGCAAAATACCTCTAACTCTGATTATATACCATAATGGATAGAACTTCCCGGAGTGAAATAAAATCTGATTGAAGCGATAATATCTGGATACTGATGTAAAAGGTAAAAAAAATTAACCCTCACAAGCTGTAATGTGATTCATGATAGTCTAGTCTCAGTAGTATAATTCACATAATATCAGCATAAATCATCAGTATTTTGTATTGGTTTCATTGACCATGTATATAAGGTAAGGGACCATTCAAAGTCATCCCAAGAAGGGGGGGTGAATTGAGGGGGCCGGCCAAATACCCCAAGCTCTACGAAGGGGGGGGTCATGTGTAACTAGACTGTTTGTAGAGGGGGGGGGGGTCATCAGTAACTTGGAATTTGTTTTCAATCGAAATAGGCTAACACCTTTACAGAAGACGGATGATAAATGGACAGCTATTCAGCAGCTAGGATTTCTTGATCTTCTGTCTGAATTTCATGTGTTTTTTAGGTCGAAGAACAAGGGTGTGGACTTTAGATCATAAAACACATGTATCAGAACAGGGCTTTGTTTATCCATGGAGCCTACTAAAACAGTAGGCTCTATGGTTTATCAGGTCGGTTTATCATAAGCCTATACAACATACAGTAGACCTATGTTCTGTTAGCATTCAGCTCTGTAAACACCTCCTGTAGTGTTGTAGGACATGAGGCTAGTAAATGGATTCATCATCATATTTACTCTTCTCAAAATGTATTATTAAACACCCAGGCCACTATTCATGCCGGTTAGATTTGAGTCAGTACACAGTGCATGTAGCAAATCCTTTATCTAAACACATCCAGGTGCAGTGCAGTTTCACCATGTACGTTATGTTTACTAGTTAAATGAATATAGCTCACATTTTGAGATTGAAACAAACCATTCAATAATTTATGCTGGCCAAAAGTTGAAGAAATAAATTGTGGCGTACTAAGACAAGCTGCACTGACAGTACTTAGTTAAAGTCATGATGTGGATAATATTAGAACACATAATAATTTTAATAGCTTTATAATATAAAACGCCGTCCATTTTTTGCAGGGCTTTTGTGACGAGGCCAACATGATGAATGCATGAAATTCATCATGTCGGATTCGTCCGTAGTTTTATAAAGTTTATCTCTGTGTCAGTACTATAACAAACATAACCTCATCGTTTCCCTGAGCAGTTGTATGTACAGTAATATTTATCATCACGATGCAGTATGACAATTTTACCTCAAACCGGTGAATGCGAATAAATACGTCATGCAGAATTTTATTTCCGAGCTCCTCGCAGTTGTTACGTCATAGTGCAGAACCGTGTCAGGTTTCCTGCCACTTGTTGATATGTATAATACCATAAGGCAAATTACTTTATTCCTACGTAGTAGGCTCTCTCTTGCAAATTGTCCGGTAATGAGTGAGTGAGTGAGTCAGTCAGTCCATCTAAATGCTCTAGTCAGCAAAATAAGGAAAACTGTTGACATTAGGACCTTGACATTTGAAAACTTCCTCACCCTACTTCGTCGGTCCTGTGACGGTCACACTACTCATGTCAACGAATAGCTCTTCGTATTATTAACTAGTTTTCAATCGGTCAATATAATTCCACACTGCATCATTTAGTGCCCCTGGCTATGTTGGAATTGGATGTGTGTTAGCAGGAAAATTGGGGGGGTGGGGGGGGGTCACTGGTAAATATGGTGTCAGTTGAGGGGGGGGGGGGTCAGTGGTAACCTTCCAGTCAAAGGGGGGGGGGGGGTCACACATAACTTAGGGTCATCAGCTGAATTTCCACCGGCCCGCCCCTCAAGATAAATTCTGAACGGTCCGTAAGTTCTCTAATAAATCTATCATAGAAGTGCAACAATGAAAGCCTAATACCTCAAACTATTATTCTCTCCAGATGAAATGGGAGCTTCCAGATATCAGTCTTAGACAAGAGTGAAGCAGTGGGGTGTAACCCGCTCAGGCTTCAGCATCGGATGTCTGTTTAGTTGACTTTTGTTTCTCCTTGGTATGTTCCAATGTGGAAAACAATATGCCTCCATGTTGTGGCATAGGGAGAAACAAAATAGACCATCACAGTGGATCATGTTTGACTGAGCAATCCATCTGACATCCATATTGGGAAACCCTGAATGAATTCTTCTCATGTGGTTTGCTTTACTTGGGCACTCCATCATGGTATGATGGGCATGATCATAGGGTGTCCCATGTAAGCCGTTATATCCATACCATCACATGATCCCTTGTGACAAAGACACCGTTGAACTATCCCATCATATAAAATGTATTCTTTTTGGAGGTAGATACTTCATGTAAGGAGCTATTGTATGAGCCTTTGTGAGTGAGTGAATAGAACTTAACCTCGCTTTCAACTGAGTCTTACATAGCTGAAAAGGCACAAGTCTAGACATATTGTTGTTCCCAGACTTAGCTATTGTACGCATTGTCTCGTGATTCTTACATGAAGTATGAACCCTTTTGGATCATCAATATCAGCTAGATAAGTGAAGTCCCTGGTATTTCTCTGTTTGCTTCAATCACATACATATATCTCACTTATTATTATTATATGTACTCCTTCTGGATATCTGTGATATCTCTGGGTCTTGTGCTAGGAGTTCTACAAATTGATGACACATTATCAATTAATGGAATTGATAGCTACACTTCCTCTGATGAAATCATTGAAGAACTATCTTATATAAGTGTATGATAATATGTGATCTACCTGTACATACCTGTATTATAATTGTAACAAAGATTGTGGGAGCATAGAGCTTACTGACTACTTCAAGCATCATTTAAATGCATTTATTAACCTAGAATTCTGACTACTCATCTGTTAAAGCAAGACAGTTGATAAAGTATGATCCATTATTGCTACAAGAACACATGTACCTGCCAGTACCCAACTTTATCAAAGCACTTGTAAATATGGGACAGAAAAATACGCATTATATACATGATAGCACATGTCAACAATGAAGTGGGTATGATTAAAATCATCCATCTATGCAAGATTGAGTAAGGGCAGAATTCATCTTATAGACCAGTATACATGTACACTTGTACTTTTGTTAATTGTTACATGTGATTTCCTGTATCTGTTTAACAGAAAATTAATTGAGACTTCCCTTCCCTCTAATACTTACAAAACATGAATTTGAATTATTATTTTTTACATGAAGAATTTGTTTCTGTTGTTTATTAATGGAAAACACTTGGTAGGTAATAATAATAATTTGATGTACAAATGGAGGAATGTTTCACTGGGACATGAAATTTCACTATAGAGACTTGCGTACATGGAGTAGAGACATGCATCTTATTTATTACAAAAGTTAAAAGCAACAACACATAGTCTGACCATACATGTACCAACAGTCTACATCTTTTGTATAAAAAAGTTCAGCCCAATTATATGTACAAGTGAATCCGAGTTCTGTACTGAAGTCTTCAGTTAATCACGTCTCTCAAACTTGAGATGTTCCTTCTCCAAGTAGACAACTGTTCAACCTAACATAGCAACAACTGCGTGCTGAAGGGCCTCTTTGAGAGTTCCTACTTTGTAACTAATTTATTTGAGAGGAATTTCAGAAGTTGGGAATTGTAACCAAACAAATTATTCTGGGTAACAACTTCTTTGTATATGAACTCGTTGTTATCCATAATAATTCATTTGGCCACTTATTATTAGACCATTCAATCCTCTCTATTACCCACAGCATTCAGCCATTGCCGGGCCATATCCAGAGTTTACTTGGGCACACCCGTTCTTGCCTTGTTTGGGGCGCATTTGTATGTAAAAAGCATTAAAATTGGCTGTAAAGTTTGGGCGCCCATACCCTTTAACAGGTATCAAAATGGCTCTGGATATGGCCATTGTCAAGGTCAATGCCATGGTAAGAACAGTTCTCCCCAGGAACTTATACACATGTAACATGGTATTCTTGTGTCTGATCATATAGCGTGTGAATCTGTGTGACTCGAGAACAATGATACTTGCTCTAGATTTTAAGTCAATTGAGAACACATATTTAATTATCCAGTTTATGTATGAAGATTTAATACATTGATAAATACATGACGCTAGTCCACTGAACTAACAGTTCACTCAAACTGCTTTTCATCGAAAGGTTGTAAATAATAGTTGTTCCGATCTTCATTTTAGCCTGATCACCTTCTTCAAACAGTCACTCATCATACTCACAGAGAGACACATATGATTGGCTATTCAAAACATATTTCTTGTTTGAAAAACAATGTAATGATATGGGATAGGAAAATTGTGGGCATACGAGTTTATTCATGGGCTTGCTCTCTGTATCCATTGATGTTGTAATTGGGGCCGATACGAATGTGGGAGAGGAACAGTATCGAGCTAACGACATGAGCCGGAGTTTAAGACCGGGGAGATAGAGTAGGTTAGTCAAGGGCAATAGAGGGGAGGTTGCCAGTGTCTATGTGACACTGGTACATGGGACCATGATGGAATGCCCAAGTAAATCCATCCATCCAACTAGAAAGGTGGAGGTGATTGCACTCTACTCAACAGAATTTGATATAGTCTAAATCTACCACTGGTTCTTTCATACTTCAGTGATGTTTTTTTATTAACCAAATGTAGTTTACAAAATACATGTATTGCTATTGAAGTTAGTTAATGTTAGGTTTAGAGTGAAAATGGGATAAATAACCAAGTGCCAGACACTATGTGTGTCCAGGGATTCATACAAGTCGCTTTTTACCACCGAATACCGGTGGTAAAATTTTTTTGAAAACTCAATTCGTATGGCAAGAAACTCAATTGTTTCCGTTTTACTGGACAAATACTCAATTTTTCGTGGAAAATTCAATTCGCCAGACATGGTCAAAGTTAATTTGACAGCCCTAAATTACGAAATAAACTCAATCGAATGACGATCTTACCGTGAAAACGACACTAACAGGCGCCGGGAGCGGGCCACCACGTGTCGTTGTGTTGTTGTTAACGCTTTCGAGTATGCTGATCACAGCGCCGCGTAGCGGCAGACACAATTACTTGCATGCATTATTTCCGGAACCCTCAAACGTTTATTGTGTGGCAGCCTGCATTCGTACTGCCGAGGGTTCCCAGACTGTCGCTAAAGTTTGACAACCGGGACTCCCGCCCAAAAGTTTTTATCGGTCATCTGTCGCCGTAAAAGTTATTTTTTTCTTCACCTTCAAACAGACCCTGTGTAGTTGTTGTTGTCATCTTTAAATCGCGTAGGTCGTCAATTTGTCCGCCAGAGTTGCAAGTTTCAGAAATGAAATACAAGGAAAAATATAGTCTACGAAACGAAAGAAAAATCTGCCCTCGCATTGTTGTTAGACGAAAACTTTTGTGCCCTACTTCTCTATTTTGAAAGTGAACTCTTCCAATTCGATTCATCGGGAAGGCTTGTGGGCTTACAACACCGGGTCAGTGGAAGTTTCCATTACCGCAATAGGGTTGACAGCCGACAGTCTTGCGCTTTGTAGAACCACGTGCCTGCAGTCAGTCGACCATATTTCCCGGCTAAATTTGGACCGTAATGCCGACGTTCGGTCCATTCAGTATCCGTCAAACACGAAGTAAAAAGTGAGTTGTCCAGCGATGTCAGAGATTGAAAATACATCAAGACTAAACGTCTGAATTTCACATGACTTGCTAAAGCCAAGACCTGCAATCATGATCGGGTTGTATTTTTCTAAAGTACGGTACATTGACTGGTCTAGAACTTCACTCGTGAGATGCCAGTGAGACTGACGCTGCGATGAGACCAGGCTGCATATTTTATCTTTGTCTGCTCCATAAAGTTGACTCCTCGTTGATTATAAACAATAAATTTTCATAGTTGGAAGAGTAATGAAAAACCATACTTTAAATACGAGGTGACCTCCAAAACTGGATTTTAGAGAACTCGGGAGATAAATAGCACTCAAGAAATTTGCTTAAAAAATTTAACATTGAGCAACTGTGACCATCCAAAATATTCGGTAGTTTTCAGAAAATTTAGACTTTAGAACTTAGCAGATCTGTCTCATGTGAACACTTTGTTACTGAATTAAAGTTTAATAATCTACAGAGGCTGTGTTTGGTGCAGTTAGCTGCAGATAAGAGGACATGTTTCCTGGTTCGATCGTTCGCTTTTTTGAATAATTACTGCTTGATTTTTCTCTCCGATTTCATTCGTGATATAGATCCCCATGTCCATTGTTATTCAGACTGATCTTGTGGTACGGTACATGTAAATCTCTCGGTTTTTATACATCATCCGATGAAAACTTTAGCTGAAGATGCGCTGAATAAAATGAGTTTTATTTAATTTGGATATTGGGTAGATGAAAATGTTTTGTCAAAAATAACCCCTGCTCATAGTATAATATATTGACCATATTAAAACACACCAACAAAATCCTGTGCATGGTGGTGGTTGAAATATTTGAGAACTGAATACCAATAGGTAAATCGGTGGTAAAAAATTTTGAAAACTCAATTGCAATCTTTGAATCGGCGAGAAAAAATTTTGAAAACTCAATTTCACCATTATGAAAACTCAATTTTGAGTAATATTGAGTTTTCGGTGGTAAAATTTTTGACTTGTATGAATCCCTGGTGTCATGAATAGTTCGATATAATGACTATAATAATCGATTGAGGACTCACCGTCTTGAAAAACTCTCTCCACATTGAGGCCATATGTAGCACAGGTTTCATAATATGAGCATCTTTTCAGGTCTGAGGCTAATTTCCTCGCCCTCGTGTCATCTATTAACCGAGGGTTACTTTCACTTATTGCATCTGAAATAAGAAGCCGGTATGATAAACATTGGCATAGCCAATTAATATTTCTAAACAAGTGAATGAGTGATTAGGATTTAATGTCGTTTTAAACATTTTTTCAGTCGTATCATGACAGTGCCTATATGTGCCAGAACACGAGAGTGCCCTCAGTTCCTATTATTCTGGACACTGATCAGCCAAGCCAGTACAGTACCTGGTCACCCATCCAAGAATTGACCGGGCTCAACGTTGCTTAACTTCGGTGATCTGATGAGAACCGATGTGCCCAACGTGATATGCCATACTTATTTATAAACAAACTATATGATTGACTCCGACTTTGAAAGTTAGAAAGTAATTTTTTTTGTGGATTTGGTGATAAAATTCCACACTGGATCAATTTTAATACTTCATTAGTATGGATATTATTGTTCACAGAGCTGTCAAAGCTAGCAAGGCAACACATCCACATCAAAACCTGAGCTAGGACGTTTTAAACGGTATAAGCACTTCATGTGGTACAAGGGACACAACTCCAATCAAATAAATGAATGGGTTATCTCCCTTGGCACATATGTGGAGGTGGTGCAGGATAGGCCGGTGTTACCTTGTGTCCCGACCAGGATAAGAGGGATTTCAGCTGTGTTTCTGTAGTGAGCCATTTTAGCATAATAACTGTAGACAGCTTGGAAGCTGATCTCGTTCTCCAAAGAGAAGACAAATATAACAGCATCCACCCACTGTGTGAACTGGAAATGAAACAGTAAATCCTGGTGTATTATTGAGGACAGACAACACTGTCTGCAATGGTACAAGTGAATGTGCAGTGTAACAAATGTTCTTACTTCACATGACAATGCGTACAAATTACAATAACCAAAAATGAGGACAACAATGGGTTTTTCAGCCACTCAAAGGCTTGATAAAAGGGATCTTCCAGAAAACAAAATGCTTAATACAAATAAAAGTAGGAACTCTATCAGTATTAAGTTGACAAAATACAATTACCTGAATAACAGAAATCAATTTTACAAAATGAGAATAAAGCTGAATTTAACAGTAGATAATATTTATGTCAATTATATTTTTAAATATATGATTCAAACTTGAAAACTGAGCTCTTGAAATGTGTCTGATTCAAGAATAATTTAAGAAGACAGAGTGGAAAGTAGTAAAAGACTAGTCTGGAGGATTGACTTCTAAAGTATACCTGGTAGGTGTATGTACAGTGACACTGAGCTGGGTATATTCTACATTCTACAACTACCTAAGCACGAAAACAACATCTGTCATCCATGTACACAACAACATTACATAACATAAGCATCTCTTACAACAGGAAAAGCACATTGACAGACAAAACCCCTCAAAATTTCGAGCATGCTGATAATATAAATTCTGGGTTTTACATCCTTTAAGATTTTATGCAACCTCTTACTGGTACGGTCACAGTGACATTATCTACAGAATTATAACTTCTTACTGCAGTATCATCAGTAAACCATATATCATGGACAATCCATAGATAATTAACAAGGTCGCCGTTAAGTTCATCAAATCCAACTTCAAGATATTAATGAAACATAATGTGGCATAATATTGTCAAAGTTATAAAGTTCACTCCTTATGGAGCATAATATTGTCAAAGTTATAAAGTTCACTCCTTATGCAGCATAATATTGTCAAAGTTATAAAGTTCACTCCTTATGCAGCATAATATTGTCAAAGTTATAAAGTTCACTCCTTATGCAGCATAATATTGTCAAAGTTATAAAGTTCACTCCTTATGGAAGCTCGGACACACCACAAATACATGTACAGGCTCAAAGTGACACTTCCTAGACATTATGTTTGACAACAAAGCAGCAAAACAACAACAACACTTACGGCCAGGCAAACCACATCAATGATTAATCGTAGGTTAATTTACCGATATGTCCCCTACCTGCATCTCAGGGGTGCCACCTTCATCTCTGATCAGGAGGAGATAACTCTGGCCATCAATCATCACCTCCTTCTTAAACCTGCCACCTTTAAAAAAATAAAACAGAAATTAAAACATGGTTTAAAAGTCGCAATTCTCATTTAACTTCTGACAAAATTGTCTGGCCTGGAAAGGTGGAACTGTTCATATACACAATACAGTGTAACCCTCTTATTTGCATTCTCCAAATCCAAGGAAAGTCCAAACTAGCCTTTGAACAACAGGCCCCCTGTATGGGTGGGGTTAGTGATTGGGTTGTCATTTCACACTTATTCCATTAAGCAATATAAGATGATATCAGTCTCAGATCGTTCTTGCACCATTAACTCCATACTTGTAAGCATCCTGCACAATATGGAGTTCAGATTTCCCTAACACTTCAATGATCACCACAATTAGATTAAGATCTTTCTTTGAAAAGAATATGACTGGAAACAAATAGACATATGCCAGTTATGGCTCAAGGCAAAATTCAAAGGAAAAAGCCTACATAATCATCAGAGGAAATGAGAGGAAGTGAAGTAATGGATCTCAGAGACATAAAAGTGATGCATGCTTCAGCGAGTTTCATAATAAGATATTGTTCCTGAGAAGTTATCAAAGATCTAGGCCATAACTTTGGGTTAAGATGATAAGCTTACAACAATCGCGTTAACCCGATTATGAAAAAAGTTATTCCGGAAAAATAGAAAACACCTTTCAAATCCCCTCAGTGATCATAATTATAATAATAATTTTAATCTTTATTACAAACTGGATTATGTCCGAATGCAATTTAACGAGTTTATCCATGGTGTACATCCTATCTATTAAATGTAACAGCTAAAATGTAGATTCATTATACAGTAATGTACAACTGACAGCTTCCTGTGCCATGTAATTATTCAGCAAACCACAAACCAATTAAGGCGGCTTCTTATACTCTAATATACATGTATATCCCAATCAAGCAGCTGTTAAGTGCAATCACATCAAAAACATATGGCTATGTAATCAGAGGCCTGGA
This sequence comes from Hanleya hanleyi, assembly GCA_036873755.1. NCBI lineage: Eukaryota > Metazoa > Mollusca > Polyplacophora > Lepidopleurida > Hanleyidae > Hanleya > Hanleya hanleyi. The sequence continues at coordinate 66,345 of JAVTVY010030035.1, forward strand.
AAATGGCCCCGGAAATTATCTACTACACAATATTTCCCCCACAAACTTTCACCATTATGACCAGCCACCACATGTTTGTCACATCAGTTATTAAACAGCTTTACTAAGGCCTGGGTAATATGGAAGAGACTGTTACTATGTTAGCTCCTCATCGCATTAGTCAAATGTGTTTATTTAAAGCAGCCTGGAGGAATGCAAGAAAAAAATGCTGGAAGAAAAAAAGGCTCTTCGCAAAAATGAGGAATTCACTAACACATTGAAACACAAGCATTTCTTGTTGTAGTAGCAGTAATGAGGGTTGTTTTTTGCAAACCTCCCTTGTTGATTTTCTTCTGCAGTCATGGGAGTTTATAAAGTTTCTGGAGAGTTAAGAATGTTTATGTAATTGTGATCCATTATTTTGGAAGTGCCAATGGTGGGCAAGCCGTGGGAGAACTTCTGACATGATGCAAGCTTTCTTTTCTCAGTTCTGACAATAATAATATTGGGAACGTTAACAGACGTAGCATTGGTACATTTTCCAGGCCTGCAACTGCAAGTGGCTCACAGTGAAAATATAGGAGGAAATTTGCCAAAATATAGGAGAAATATTGGAATTTTCTTAATAAAATATAGGAAAATATTGGAAATAAGGAAGTGTAAGACAGGTCACTACTACATTGCATGTTCCAAAATTGGTAGTTTTCTGGTGTTTAATAAAATTATTTCCACTGAATGCATTTATAGCACTTGGTGGTGATTCAGGAGACACATTCTGCTGCTTGGTTCAAGAAAGAGAGATTGGAATGTATTTACAAATTTTTTTTTCTGAGTCAGATGTATTTTCTCATGCCAAATTGACTCATTTCAGAGCATTGGTGAAAGTTTTTATGAGAAAAAAGTCAAAATATAGGAAATATAGGAGGTTTTGAGGAAAATATAGGAATGACTCCAAAATATAGGAAAATATAGGAAATACAGGAGGCACTTGCAGACCTGATTTTCAGTCTGGTCTAGTTAGTATCCATGGATACAGTCTCTTGTGTTTGTAATTGCTACAAGATGTGTTGATCACTCTCCTGGATGTTGTTTTGTGTGAGTGGTCACTCTTACCAATAAAAACTCATTGCATTTCCAGTTCCCCGAAGTAGGCTCTCATCTGCAAATTGTCCGGTAATGAGGGAGTCAATCTGAATCCTTTCGTCCGCAAAATAAGGAGACCCGTTGAAATTAGAACCTTGATTTTTGGCATAAATGCGCATTAGGGGACTGTTACCAGCAAGTTCTGAGCTGACCTACTTAGGTGACCAATCAACCTCGAAATTTTGGAAGGATTTCAGGTTATTTCTAGATACAGGGCCCCCAAGTCGTCTCTAGACTATCTCCCGTAGAGGGCCCCCAAGTCATCTCTTGACCGTCTCCCGTCAAGGTACACACTTAAATCATATCAAACCCAACTTCGTAGGTCCTGTGACGTTAGTCACACTGCCATGTATTTGTAGGAGAGTGGTCAAAAACAGTTGGGGAAGTGATAGAGAACAAGAGTGATCACTGTCCTTAACACTGAGTAACTAGCACTCTGCATATGGCCGATATGTTTGTGAACACTTCTGAAAGCTGCTGTATTGTCTTTATTCAGTCTCACCAAGAACACACTTGATAATTTGTCTATGGTTGGCCTCATTATTTCATACAGGGAGGTCGGAAAACACCTATCTCTCATTGTGATGATTTTTATGCAAACAACAATAGCAGTCTGTGATCCTCCCATGAGCTTCAATCTATTAAAATATTAAAGTAAGAGAGAGCGATGGCTCACAAATGAACCTTCTACTTCTTAAAGATGAAATGCAAAGGTTTGTCTAAATCACTTGATATTTGCAGTAAGATTGGATAAATAATGTGTATATTAATTTCATTTCAGTTTTAAAACATTTGCTTAAGCCTAATAAAGTTAAAAACTAAAAAATGTAATGCTGTATTATTTACGAAATTTTGATCCGTACATGATTACCTCCCCCTGGGGGCGCTGCAATACGTGACGTAGCAGTGGAACCAGGCCGTGGAACCAGCACAGTCTGCACAACATGATGTAGCTGCATTGCATTATATGGAAATAGCTCACATAGATAAGCTAGGCTATTGCTCACGAAGCCATTGCTTGTGTCATTCACGTTCACTGAAACGCACTAACAGGTTGGTCATCATTCGCTACGGGGGATAAAGGAAAAAGTCGGAATTTACCAATCTGTATTTCCGATTCTCTCGGTATGACTGTCGCCCACGGCCCCTGCAGTGTCGCTGATCCTATCGTTGTCTGCTGGTTCTTTGTTCACAATAGGTTCGTGTTGGTAAGGCAAGGGCACCCCTGCACTAACCATTGCCGTGAATTCTTCTGAATTCCTCTTCAGAAGAAGAGGAAGAAGTGTAAGAAAATTCCTCCGCATCGCTGTCGCTGTCTACATTCATGTTAGCCGCCATTTTTTTCAGTGTGGTTCAACTGTGACGTCACAGCTTCTGGTGGAAAAGCTCCGTATCAAGGGGAGATAAGCGATGCACTGTTTTCAAGCCGCTGATCATACACGTGTTTTATTTCTCCTTAAAAAATAAAACTTATCACCAGATTTCGTTCATTGATGGCTGTATAATTTATTATCATCATAAAAAGGAAAGGGAAATGTGTTTTTCTTACTTTTATTACCTTTGCATTTCACCTTTAACGAATTGAAGTAGTGGCCATACCTTCAGGTGACTCCTCCTGCATATAAGACCCGGTCAGGTAACGATGGACCAGGGCAGACTTCCCACTTTGAACACTCCCCAAAATGCCCTGGAATAATACAACATATACGTAGAACACTTGTACCTAGTACAGATTTGATTGATTATAAGAGAATACATATACACGTTTGAAAAAAAGAATTGACATTTTTTGCTAAGATTTATTAGTCAGAGATTCATGGGCACAATAATATTTCATGCCAAATTGAGTCCTGTCATCAATATAAAAGTTTGTCATGATACTTGGAGACTGAAAATGTGTCTTGACAACGTAAAATTAGGCCAAAAAATGAGCTTGTCTGAAATTCTTTGAATAGAAAAGGGTCCTTCTACCATAAGGAAATTTGAGTTCCTAGAAAAAATCTTTAGAGCACTTTATCGACCATAACATATGTCTGTGAATCTGTGTTACTCAGCTAGAATCACAGTGTAATGCATGTACGCATCGTGTAAAACAGACAGATTTATTCAACTTCCATGATGTATTTAAGAACAACTAGTAAGATTTTACTGTTTACTGTATTTTTTTTATATTTTTATTTCCTTCAAAGGCATATATTGATAAACATGTTACACAAGGCCAAAAAAAAAAAAAACCTTTGTTTCCGCTTTTCGACCGACCTAGTAAAATCCACGCCGACCCTATAGTTTTTTTGAGTGGTGGAAAAAAAAAAGCAAAACGACCGACCTACACGGTGATTTCGGCGAATTTCAGAGCACTTGTGTTTTTATTTTGTGTCCTTTCTCGTTCCGCTCGAACAGTCGAATCAGGGGAAATAACTCTGGCGCTGTTGTCATGGTTTGCAGTGTGCTGCCACCTATCGCTTTCGTAAAAGCACCATGGCCGCGGCCATTTTGTCCGTTTCGGCGGAAAAATGTAAACAATATCCAAATCTTCCCGCACTGCGGAGATTTGTTTCCTGCCGTTTTCGGGAAACATTCAGCGACATTGTCGATCGTTACAGCATTGATAAAGACGTCCGCCATCAGACGGTGTTCTGTGCTCAAAACGAAAGCGGGCCGTGGACGTCCTTGGAGGATTTTTTTCACACCAAACGATGACCATATGTCAAAGTATGACCATACTCACGGTCACCTTGAAGTTTCCTAAGTACTTGTTGATTTAATATGAAATAGTTCTAAAGCAAAACAACCCCTTCTACCTCCAGTTTTAGAGACGGCATCCACTAGCCTTTGACGGCTGAGAATGACAGTCAAAATCATCAAAATTCTGACAAAAATCTATATTTTCTTTCACAAATACTTCATGCTGCTTCAATACGAATACAACACGCACTTCAAATTTTAGAATTTGATATGGAATCGTGGGACTAGTTGATTCCACAAGGTCCAGGGGCCATCTCTCGAAGTGATCCTATGCTGGGATGATCCCGAGTCCAGGTTGAAGAGATGGGAAATCAAGGACTTTTCTTACCCCCCCCCCCATCTCTTCAACCTAGACTTGGGATCATCCTAACTTCGGATCATCGCTTTGAGAGATGGGCTCCAATGCAAGTTGTTTGGCAGACGGATTGACAAATGAACAGAGTGCAGATTAAAAACTTAATTAATGCCTCCCACATGAGGCGAAGGCACAAAAAGAAGTCTGAAGCCAAAACAGGTAGTTACTTTTATTTTCAACCAATGATTCAATGTATCAAATTGTGCTGTATATTGTAGTTTTGGGGCGTATAGATAGAATTTCACACACAGTTGTGCAGAGTACCAAAAAAAAAAAAGCAAAAAAAAATAAAAAATCCCTACCTACCTACCCTTATTTTTTGGGGCTCGAAAGTGGAAACAAAGGTATTTTTTTTTTGGCCCAATGACACAAATTTAGACATACATGTAATCTGCATATATATTTACAAGACAGCACTGTGATTTTAGAAGTGAAATGGGCAGTACATGTATGTACATCATTCCAGTGGAGATGTAATACAGTCTAGCCTCACTATAACAGGTATGGAGAAACCTCTCTCTGAAAATGGAGGTAAAAAAGGTCGTTTTTGCTTGATAACTTTTGACTTATTCATCATAACGCTACAAAATCTTCAGGCAACTTACTTTAAATATTGCTACATGCCGGAACAGTGGTTTTCCAATGAAAGTGTGCATAGTGTAATTGTTAACAGAGAACAAAACATGTCATCTATTCTTATGCAAATTAAATAGATGACAATTTGAGTTTTCAATACCATCTGATGTGGATAAATATATCCATGGTCGCCTATGGCGGATGTTTCTATGTTCGATATACATGTATCATTGAATTTATTGGACAAAAACGACCTTTTTTACCTGCATTTTTAGAGAGAGGTTTTCCCTAACCTGTATAAGGCACCTTGATATAGTGCTGGTTCTGAAATAAGGCAGGTGCTACTTTTTCCCTCCCCCAACTTAATAAATGCCTTTCATTTCATCTCTTTTATAAAGCTGAAAATCTATAAGGTACATGTAGTTCAACATTGGTCCCCCAATAACAGCGTTATAGAGAGGTTACCTATATGAACACAAATGGGAACACAATGTCATGTTTTGGAGGCTATAAGTGCTGTTATAAGATGTGAACAAGTCCATAAACAGATTTGCTCTCAATGAACTCAAGGGTACAGAAACAATGCACAGCAGCATCAAGTTGCTTGGATAGGAGTGACAGTTCCATTCCACAATATCTCATGACACATCCAGTTTCAATCAATGTGACCACAGGCCGAGTCCCTGCACTCTCAGCTGATCTCTCCACAGATGGATATGGGTGATCCTATCTCTCTTCATTCATACTGCTTCTCTCTCAATCATAACACTCAACCACACAAGCCAACAGCATTGTCACTGCTACATTGAAAGTCTTGCCTTGTTTCCAATGAAGGAATTTGAAGGAATAGTTATATGTTGCATACAGTAAATGATTTCATGCAATTTAATCAATCACACCCAAAGTTTTGGACAAAATTCAATCAGTCTTTCTTATGAATGTTATCACATTTACAATCAAGGAAATAAAGAAAATAATATATTTCCTGTATGATTTTTGGGTCATTTTGTCAAATTTCTGTTTTAATAAATTTCTGGTAATCCATGAGGGGAATTTCACATTCTCTACACTATAGAAGAACCTCTGAATAGTCATATAGAAAATCTTAGCCATGAATGCAGAGTTTCTGATTCGTCTATATATATTATGCCACACTGCTCAGCGGAGCTACTGGATATTGAATCTAAATAGTCTTCAGACACTGACAATATATTTACCAATTTCAGATCCGGTACTCCCCTGCTCAACGTCCATTCTTGACTGTTTACAAAGGAATCTGGAAAATATCAAAATTTGATAATGTTAACGAAGTAAGATGTAAGTGGTGTAGATTAGTGAGTATGGGAGCAGTGCAAAACAGGTACATGTTCAAATACATTACTTGAGCTGGACAATACAGGTTAGTCAGTCTTCTTGTACATTGTAATAAACAACATTTAGTACCGGTACCAGAGACAAAAGAAAGGAGCAGATGAATCCATATTCATTCTTGAGATGACATTTTATTGAAAAATACATTATGGTGAGGTTGATTGGTGAATAGTGAACAATAGTAGAAGGGGAGACAACTCTCATCACATCTGTGCCCACATGTCTCTGGTCAACAGTAAGTTGTAAATAGTGTTAAGTTGTAAATAGTGTCATTTATAAATGTCAGTGTGACATGACACTGGGTCAAACTGGGGACAAATAATTTCTACACCCCAAAACACTAAAACAAGTTTCTTGTTCAGTCTGTCAGTCTGAATTAATTGATCTTGTTAGATAGGGATAACACCCCAGGTAAATACAGAGTGAAGTAAGAGCCTGAGGGCAAAGCTGGTGGTCTAGGTGTAAGTGATGATATGGAGAGTTTACCCAGCCATATCAGCACATGACCATAAACACTTCACAGATGCAGGACTTAAAACACTAGTCCTAAACTCCAAGTGTCCAGCACCTGGCTCCATGGTTTGTACAGAGATCAGTACATGAATGTATGCATACACCTACATGTTTGGAACAGCAGGTACAATTTTCCTAATTAAATGATTTGGTTAAGGAGATTTGCAGTCAGCCGACACATTGGAATGGACCACATGTCTATAGGTGTGCAGTACCCTCAAGTGAACCTTCTCACAAACTGTATTGCAGTAGCGCTCAGTGTTTGCATGTAGCTACAGTCATTGCTGATATCTTGATATTATACATGTATCTGGCACAACAACCATAATACATTATATATGCATAATGTGAAGTATTCTTCCAGAGTACATGTACTTCTAATTAACTACTGTACCTAGGCTGATGTAACTTGCTCGTCCACATGCATAAGGTTCATTAAACTTAAGGGTTCGTTATCATCACATGTTCACCAGGAATAAGGGGAACAGGCAGGCAGATTTTTATTTTGTATTTCTATTTTTAGATGTTGTGCATGAGGTATTCTGTTAAAAATCTGTTAAAACAAGCTGACAGGTGAACTGTTAATTCCATTTGCAGAATAAATAAATAAATAAAAAAGCTCATATGATTGTTGTCAAATTATTTTTTGAAGCATGAACCTTATAACTTAGCTCTTTAATCTTTGGCGAAGTGTGTGAAATGAGACTTTCCATGCTCATCAGCACACATTGGCAAAACAACTTGTTTCTTAGACATGACAGCACAAAAGTAATAAATGAAACGAATCTTCACGGAAGAGGCAAAATTGAGAAGTGGGCATTGATGATAAACAAATTCTGAATTTAAATGAGCCTAACACTAACCAAATTGACTTCAATGTACATGTTCTCTCACACAACAATCAGATTTTAATAATGAAGCATAACAATAGCTTTCCCAAAATACAGCATGATTGGCTTGTTGGAGAATTCAGTGACCAATGACCTTTTGACCTCAAAATCAACACAGTGTTTTCCACTCTTGATGTTACAAAATGCAATGGTTGCAACAATTTTGGTTTTGGTGAATTTGGTAAACAAATCAATCAAGCCTCAAGAGTTAATTGAGTGGAGAATTGAAAATGGGTGAAGGAAGGACAAACCCCAAAACAGGCATCACTTATGTCCATTACTTCTGGAGCTGTTTTTACCAAATTATGTCATCTAGGCTCAGTATGTGGAACCCATATATGTATGCAGATGTGGTGCCCGTGTTCCGTGATGTCGCAGAACACACAAGTCAGTCAAGCCCACATTGTCACCCCTAATGTATCCATTTAAAAACAATTTTGATTTTAACGATTCCCTGGTTTCGTGGTCAGTGACTTTGCCCTTTTGAACTTGACCTCACTTTTGGTGAATAAAACATATTCTACCCCTAGTTTGACCAGTCACCTCAGTTTTGGCATGAGACACATAAGAAAACCCTCACAGATACATGAATAGACCGGACGGAAATCGCCATCACCTAATGTGCTCGTACATAAAGTATACTTACGAGTTTTTAGAAAAAAAATGACTATGTGACAAGATTTGTATGATCAAAGTAGAAGTTAGATGATGATACTGTGAGAGAGATACATGCAAGGACGTTCTGGTTGTCCTTTAGCTCATTGTTGGTGGTTACCCACAGAAATTTGCTCATGGCAAGAAGATATTTGTCCCAATTATGAGTACACTGAACGTGCACTATCAAATAAAATATCAAACTATTTAATCCAAAACTTTCATATCACAAGTAATGAATTCCACATACACAGAAACGTAAGACATGCAATAGAAGTTTAACATGTGCTTTTTGACATTTGAAAATCCCTCAAAACATGTAAAGTTTTACAAACTGGAGGTGTATAATTATACCATCGGTTGACTCTCACTGTGCGTTATCTCTCAGATATCCACATTGATATCATGGAACAGCAAAAATCACTCATAGAATCAAGTATCAGTAGTAAATTTAATTGTACATAACAATATATACACTGTACTATACTAGTACGGTACAACTACATGTACACATCTGTACAGCCACACTAAACCTTTCTGAAAATTTCCACAAATGGAAGAAATGAAGTGGAAAATATTGTTCTGGACTGTTAACTTCTAAATGGAAGAGTGATGATAGATCACAGATTGGACAGGTACTTGGTGTGAATATACCTATAAGGTATCCTGTGGGTGTGGCAAACCCCAGGGGATAAACCAATACAGCACTTAATCACATATCCACCATTGTAAACTGTTACTGTATACCTGGACATTCAGTTTAATCTTGGAAAATACAAGGTTATGTGAATAAGGATTATTTCAACCCACTATACAAAATGAATAAACATGTAGAATACATGTATAAATAAAATACATGTAGCTGATAACTTTGTACTAAGTAATTATCATGTACAATGATATCATTCAAAGTGCAATAGTATGTACATTATACATTATCACATTTCAGAGTAAATTGTAGGGTTTGATTAGTTAATTACCCTAGTGCATCAGACCGTATTGCAAGTCTCCGTTTTCCACCGTTGGTATAACAATTCAGATTTCTCGTATACCAATGCTGTCGAGAACGTGAGTGCCCATATACCAATGTAGTCAAGGACGCGAATGCAACACCCGCAGGCAAATACTGTTTCAGGCGAATTTGTCTGCGCAAGTTTGTATGGGCGAGTTCTGCCACTGGAACAAGTTGTGTGAGGCAAATGGGGATCGCCAGCCACACTAGGCGGCGCTCGTGCTCCAACAGGGGAAAACGTGGCATAGTCGTTACATAATGACGTTACCTTTGTGACGTCCAGAAAAACGACATGGGTATGCAACATTTACCTCTCGGTACACATAGCCACCTGGTGTCAATCCGAGCTGGCGAACCCCGCTGCATATTTGCGGATGAAGATAAGACATAAATTATCATCGAAATGACAGGAACGTCAGAATGTCAGCTAAGTATTTCATCCATTTTATTGTTCATCAGAAACCAGGAAAATAGCTCTTGAATGTGATAAATTCGTTATACCATGCTCTGGTATAACTTATAATGTACAATATTTTAGTATCATACGGTACCATGTACAATATTAGCATGTACAATAGTCATACAGTGTACGATAGTATCATTCAGTATACTATGTACAATAGTATCATACTACATATGTACAATAGTATCATACAATGTACAATAGTATCATACAATGTACAATAGTATCATACAATGTACAAATTTAGTATCATACAATGTACAATAGTATCATACAATGTACAATAGTATCAAACAATGTACAATAGTATCATACAATGTACAATAGTATCATACAATGTACAATAGTATCATACAATGTACAATAGTATCATACAATGTACAATAGTATCAAACAATGTACAATAGTGTCATACAATGTACAATAGTATCAAACAATGTACAATAGTATTACAATAGCATGGTACAATCTAGAATAGTTCTAGCATGATGTACAATAGTATGTACAATGTACAACAGTCGTACAATAGTCTGCACAATGTAGAATATTATGTACAATATAATAGTATGTACAATTATGTATTCTACTTTCATCTGTCAAACTTGAATTATCAGAATGAGGAAAAGAATGAGAAAATTTTTTTTATGAAGAAAACATACTTACGAGATAAAGTTAAAGGTTTCCGTTTCCTCGCCAAATCACCATCAGTTTTTGATCGGCGATACTTGACAGAAAATCTTCGCACTGTGGCGAGCATGTCTGGTACAAAACCGGGCATTACATGTACTGGCACCCAACGGACAGAACTGACAGTCTTCTCTTCTCAGGACACTTATTATACCCATGTAGGTCTGTTAATGTCTGGTACAGAACAGTGACAGTGTTCTCTATACCCATACATGTGTATATGTCTGTTATTTTCTGGTAAAAAACTGGGCATCATGACTGGCCTCCAATGAGCAATGACAGTTTTCTCTTCTTAGGATGCTTATTACACCCATAAACATGATATAGGTCTGTTACATTGATCGATGGACAGCCACAAACTACAGCTGAGGTGTGTAAAACCAATATTGATTTGTTCGGTCTTGGGCGAATAAGTAGTTCTCCTAATGTGGGGTTGTCGGTGCGGTCAGCAGACGTCTCAGATTATCAAAGTATGGAGTACTCTTGGATCACCTACTCAATAGACAGTAATTACTGCCAGGGATCAAACTAGTCTAAAGCTTCAATCTGAAATCTGTCGTTTCACAGACTGTTCATTATCCATTTCAGGAAGTCGAAAAATCACTTCTCAGAAGTTATACTGGATCCAAGTGACAGCTAGACAGTTGGGCTGAGGTACAGGCTACAGAAACCTCCAGCAATGAAGCTTCACAACTTCCAAAACCTGCCAAATACATCAGCAACATGTACAACAGACTGTGTGTGAAACTACTTGTGGATAAATCCTGCTGAACAACATTTGAACCTTTGGTTATCAGAGGACTGACACACAAATCTAACGACAGAAATTCGTGAAGTGTGTCTTCTTCCTCATGGCTGTCTCCTTTCTGGCATCTTGGGACATCATGACTTTCCTCATGTTGTCATCCTCCAGTAAATCTGTCTTATCATCAGTTAAGGAAGCTGAATATCGCACCTAATAACATGTAATGTAGTTAATTACATGCAACATGAGATGCCCCATGAGAGGAAAACTAATCAAAGATTTCAGGTGCATATATATAAACATATCCATACAGTTTGATAAAGCCATCGTTAACCAAAAGCCATAAACACCAGTACACTAGCACATCCAACCTACAATGCAGGCTTGAAACCGTGGCCAGATTAACAAAAACTAATATTGCATGTGTACAGACTCTGTAGTAAAACATTGAACTCATTGCCCGTGTTATCTATGTAAATATTACCTGTAATCAATTCTCATCACTCTCATTTATGTTAATTACCTAATCTATTTACAGGTGATCACACAGGTTAATCCGGCTCCAAAACAAACCCAGATTATTTTTTTCCTCTGAAACAATCAATGAAACTGCATAACATTACAGCACTGCCGAGGAAAAAGTTCCAACCTTCATTTATTGTTAGCCTTCTTTTGTTGCGCATGAACTGTTAACTCTCGTCTATCCATCACCTAGTCATGCTTGTCAAACACATTTCATGATTTTCATTAACTGCGTCAGTTTAAAGACATCAGAGAACAAAACTCTCAATATTCCCTATGTAATACACCTACACACTATACCTGAGGAGGATATTAACTCGGAACTTCAGAACACACAGTCAGTCAAATTACAAGATATTTTGAGCATAGATGTATACAGCTTATTATAGGTTGGACTATAACACGAGGATGAAATCATGTGTGAATTCCCTGCATGAGTAAACGGTACACTTTGACTATTACTAATAGTATTAGTAATAAGGATGAAATCATATGGAAAATTGGCAGAACACATGGTGCGTACATAAGTTATTAGACAGAAGATCAATGGTAGGACAGCATGTGTGTGAACACTCAAACAGGAGTGTCTGGATAACCGATCATAGAGAGCTCATCTCTGTACATGTGTAACCATCGTGTAATATTGGAGCAGCTTAATCATCTCTAATTCCATCAATAGTCTCATCAAGTCCATCTCTATAGCATAGTTCTTGTAATTACATGTATCACGAGAATTCCCTCTATACATACTGTACAGTCTAGATTTGACCTGCCAAAGATGTCCATCATCAATCATACTTGCAGAGTAGAGCGCTTGTCCGAAATGCGAGGCCCACATTTACATGTAATCCAAAGTTTGGCAAAATTTCAAAACGCTACAGAATAACCAAAATTTCAGACAGCTGAAACTTAAATCCATGACAAGCTTATTTACCCTAACACCCAGTTGAAATTCCTGCTGTTTATTTGATCGTTTTTTCAGACTCTTCTTTACAAGGATGCATGTATCCATCATATCAAGGCCATTCTCTTCCCCCTTCCTATCTTATACTTCCTGGTGAAGATGAGCCCAAACATTTCACTATTTACGCTATGCTAATGTGCCGTGAAACGAGGATCTCTCTTTATCCTGATGAAACAGTAAGTTAGAATTCCTAGCATGACATGAATGTAAATCCTGGTGAACACCTCAACTGTCTCAATTTTTGGGGGAAGTACGTTATGTAAAGATCTTCAAACCGGGAACACAGAGTGCAATACAGATTGTCAGGTAGCTTTTCCAGGTTAAATAAGGTTCCCTTCAAGCAGTCCCCTATTGTGCTTTCCTTTCATGACGAATAGGTCATTTTTTCTCTCTTACAAGCATACATGTACATGTACACATATTTCAAATTTCAATAACTTAAATATAAATGTGCATCCATGGTGGAATTGAGTCGGAAGAAACTCTTACTCTGGATAAAGGATTGATTATTAATTCTCACTTAATCCTCATTTAGTTAAGGAGGTATACACAGCTACGTAGATGTACAATTTCACACATTGGTTCATGCACGTGATGTACCTGTATATATGTGTCTTGTGAATGTGCCATTTCCAATTTTTTACATTCTACATGTACTGAACATGCTGAATAAAGAGCTGTTATTTTAAGACAATGAAAGTATTCAAACTTGAATTGCAAAACTAACAGCCCCAAATTTTCTGCTTACCTGTATACTCCCCAAAATTCCAATACAAAGATTCAATTCAAATATTTCAGAAATGTTTTCTTCAAAATGGTAGGCTACATGTACATGTATAATAATGGGATCCCTAGATGTACATGGTACATGTATTCAATGAATACTGTATACATGTATTTCTGAGTAATGTTTGTATTATTCAACAAATGCAATCAAATCAATTTTATTCCACAGATTGTAGATGGACTGGTGTGTTAAATCCTACCAAGTAACCCGCTCAACAGAGTCACAGTTAATTGGGGCAATTAATTCAACAGAACAATTTGAATGCCACAGTTCTCAAATATTATTCTTGGACAAGTCAAGCATGAGAAGGAAACCAGCACGCTATCAATGTGTAATAATCCCACACTGTTCTGATGTTAAAAAATATATTGAAAATAATATTCATTTCCAGGCAGCCTGTTAATTCCAGGTATAAACCCCCAGACATTTGTAAAGCATACATGTAAATAACAAGTCATTGATTTTTGTTTTCTATTTCCAGCTGAACACGGCCTATGAACAGTGAGAATTTAATCTCAAATTCTCCCCATGTAAACCTCTCAGAGAAACTTCAATGTTGACTGTGGCGGCGTAGAGCTATAAGGAGATGGAACCAATCAAAGCAGTCAGAATTAGCATCACTATCCATTGATGTCAATCACAGACACACAAATTCACAATTGCATGACTGTACATGTACTCTTATCTCGATGAAATAACGAATTCCAGTAATCAATAAAACTCTCTGTCCATGTAATTAACTCTCTCCTAAATCCGGGTTACTTTCATTATCATTTGAAGGTTGCGTGTTGTTATACATGGGTATTCTTTGAAATTGCAGTGTCCACAGGCACAGGAATCTTCCCCAAGATTATCATTGTTGCTAGAGGGGACAGAACGATACTGGCCAGTCTTTCCTAATCATGGTACAAGATCATCCCGATTCCTCCAAGAAAAACTGTATATGCCTACAAAAATTCTCTTTGCTATACGCAATGGAGAAAGAAACTTCATTTGAGTGCTGCTGAATGTGGAATAAATACCTTTACACAAGGCAAGGTTTTGTATGAGTAATGGACCTGTGAAAATATGTCTAGAAACTACAATGTTGGCAGCCACATAAAAATATCAAAGTAAAAGTCTAGAATTCTGATGTGATGATTTCACATTTTACATTACATACATGTAATTCTATTCTCTCACCTAACAATTCAACCACACTCTGTATTTCCATGAACCAAATAACACACAAAAATCCTGTATATTGGTCAGAAATTGACATGATCCATCATACACCAGATGAGAACTCTTGACATGGTGAAATTTTGCCAAGGGATACAACTCAATTGGTTACAAAATGAACGAAATGCAAACAGCTACATGACAATGAACAGGCACCATCTCCAGATATGCATAGAATGTCAGGCAGCCTGAACAATGGGAAATAATGTAGACAAAATAACTGATTACAAGGTTAAGTGTAAAAATCATAACTCCTGAAGAATGTGAAGAATGAATGTGCACATCTCATTCTACAGGACAAATTGACATTGCCACCAGTCATTGACCTCAGCCCAAATATCCTCTACTGTTCCACAAAGAGAGATAGAAAGAGATGTTCACAAACAACATACACAAAGTATGCATGATCGATACATTTTTTTAACAAGATGGAGAAGGCATCACAGGTTTGAAGATGGCTTCGTTATCCAAGGAAGGAATGCACATGGACATTTTCACTCAAGTTTGCCAATATATGACCCCACATGTACATGTATTCTTCTATCTTCTCTGAGACAGCAAATCATACATGTGCACTGTGCAGGCCTAAATCTAAATCAAATGTAAGTCAGTTCTAAGTAAAAATGTCAGGTTAATCAGGAAAAAATTGGCGCATGACGTAAAGTATGTGCATCTAGTCGCTTTTGATTTCAGGGTTGGCAGGTGTTTTTGACTAGTGCAAGGTGGTCTATGTCATAACAGTTACAGTAAAAGCCCAAAGACTCGGGCAACAGATCCAATTCTTCAACAAATATTTCCGCCAAGTAAAGATGGTCTATCAACATTTCAAAATATACTTTACCCATCAAGGAACACAAACATACATATTTATTCTGGAAATCAAATGGCAGCATCTCAAAACTATGGAAAATGAAACTCCCTGCAAATTTACTCAGGAGTCATGTGACTTAAAGAAGAGGAGTAAGATGCTGTGGACATATGGTCACCCGCAAAACAGCAGTTATACTTATATTATAGGATGGGAAAAAATTTGCAGGAGTACAAATATCCACACACGTTTACCATGTATATGGAACATCAACAGATAGCTGTAAGTTTAGCATGTACATCAGTCAGGGGACCAACTTACAAAAGTTATAGCATGTCTATCAGTCAGGGGACCAACTCACAAAAGTTATCAAATTATAACCTCTAAAAGTGACTATATCAAAATCTTTGCTGTTTTGACTAGCAGTGAAGTCATAGAGTGTAATAACTTGTGTTAATTCACTTGTGTTAATTCATTTAACACAGGACGTAACTATTGGTTATGTATCAAATATCTTTGCATTCCAGATTTTTCCCTCAATTATGTATAATTGGGGTATTTCTATGATGGATACCTCTGGTGTACATGTACTTGGGCACTGTATCATGTTCAGCTGTAAAGCAACATCCTGCATATATTGACCAATCATCACTTGTTTACCGAGACCATGGCGACAGTGACGAGCTTCGAAAACACCATAGCTTGTGGAATACCCAGTGACAGATGTACATGCACATTTTCAACTACCACGAACATTAATAAATTATAAAAACATAGTTAAAAACAAAATCTGTTTAAAAAAAAAATAAACCCATTCATCTACCATGAAACATCCAACAAGCCAGGCAAATGTAGGAAACACTGAAACTTTAAAGGTGGTCTGGTATGTCAGTGTACCCGACTGATTGACTTGAATTGATTGAAATAATGCACGGATGTCTACAAGATTTCACTGATCTATCCATGATTAATATTTTATTGTTATATATGCTTGGATTAAATATTTTACATTCGGTATCAGCGAATGGTTTAGCACAGAAAGTAAAACCCTGACATATTTTACCAGTTTTTCTAGATCAAGTAACTGGAATGTGCGCGGAACGTGGTCTGCTATGCAAGATAGTCAAGGGTTCGC
Organism: Hanleya hanleyi; assembly: GCA_036873755.1. Taxonomy (NCBI): domain Eukaryota; kingdom Metazoa; phylum Mollusca; class Polyplacophora; order Lepidopleurida; family Hanleyidae; genus Hanleya; species Hanleya hanleyi. The sequence continues at coordinate 82,915 of JAVTVY010030035.1, forward strand.
CTTTGGCTCACAAATAGAAACCTTGATGTTGTGAAGATAAGACATTACAGGGCTTGAAGGGGTTCATACATGTACTTGCACAAATGCAGGTAAAATTCCACGAACAACAGCATATCTCAAACATAAAGGGTGCACAATTCAGCTGAATGTGCATGTAAATAATTTTAATTTTAAATTATTTTTTTGCAGTTGTTACACGTAACTATGCAAACTGACATTATATAACCTTATAAAGTTATCAGGTGTACTCTGCTGATGGAATGATGACATAAGATTAAAATGTCAAAATCCAATCTCCTGCAGACTATTAACCTTGCCATTAGTCTGTCAGCTTGTGTAACCCATATGCATTTTTGGGTATAGTCGCTGTAACTTCCAGGGAGAATTCTTTAGACAGCAGCATATACAAAATCACTTGATACCATTTTTTTCTATCGGCTGAACTGACGCCATCTTGTTTTTCAAAATGGCCGCCATTTTCAAGCAAATTTGCCGTCTATATCGTCGGTTATTCTTCTACACACAAAATATGAACTCCTATTCTGGATTCTGTGGCACAGTGTTTTAGTCAGTCATCGCTTAATATGATTAGATATCTTAATTAACAAGAGCCCAAGGGGCTTCAATATACGCCCGTATATCTGGGATTACATTGGTTCAAATTTCAAGGTTGTTTAATAGCCTTGATTCCAATTGATCTAGCAATCCAGAGAAAGGTCTACAATTTTTTGCTTATGAGAATGTAACATATCACATCTTACATTGAATGATAAACTAAAATGAGCTTAACTCTTGGTAACTGGTTGACCTTGAAGCAAGAGCTGAGAGCTCACATATCCCACACTGAAATCGACAATAGTCAAACACAAGAAAATAGTAGTTTTCCTGCAAATGGATTCCTTTCAGACGAGAGAATTTTTCATGAAGGAAGAAGAAAGTGATGAAGTAAACCTTTGTTCTTGAGTTAATAAACAGGTGTGAAGTTCATAAAGGACTCCTTTCCCCGTTAAATTAGTAAATGTATGGTTTTTATTTCACAACAGTTTAACTAAATGAAGCGTTTCAAACATGGGAGACAACTCCACAGGACAGTATCATATAAATGCAGGGGAAAGACTTTTGAATATTCCAACAATATTCCAACACATTTAGTCAGCTAAGCTTGATTCAGTTTTGGGGGACTGCGACCTAGAACTTTGACAAATTGATCTCATATGTATGGTTCCACTTTGCCATGCGAGTAAGGTATACTCAAAGTTTGGTACCAATCCATACCTTGAAACTAGAGCTATCGCATGGACAACAAATGTTAATGGATGAATGGACAGAACGCAACATCGCATTACACGACCTCGTCTTCGACAGGCATATGAAAATGTGACTTTTAATGATTTCTTGATTTTGGGGTCACAGTGACCTTGACCTTTGACCTTGGCCTAAATTTTGGTACATGACAAACCGTCTCCCCTCAATTTCTCAATGGACACAAAAAATCATGATTTTTAACAATTTCACGATTTTGGGGTCACAGTGACCTTGACCTTTGACCTTGACCTACATTTTGGTATGTGACACATAGTGTGTCCTTAATGTATCTACTGGCACAAAAAATGTTATTTTTAATAATTTCCTAATTTTGGGGTCAGTGACCTTTGACCTTGACCTAATTTTTGGTATGCATCACTTCATTTCCGCCTATTGAATCCACTCACAAAAAGTAAGAAATTTTTAACGATTTCCTGATTTTTCGATTACACTGACCTTTGACCTCTGACCTTGACCTACATTTAATATGCAACACATCGTTCCCCCCTAGGGCATCCACTCACCAAAAATTAGAACTGTAGATAGAAAACTGTCAACGATCAATGATTTCCTGATTTTTGACAACAATGACCTTTGACCTCTGACCTCGACCTTAATTTTGGTACGCGACACATCGTCTCCACCTGGCATATCCACTTACAAAAAATTGCAACTGTGGATAGAAAACGTTCACAGATATAGACCGGACACGAACACTTCAGTGATTTCCTGTTTTTTAGGCCAGTGACCTTTGACCTGTGACCTCGACCTTCATTTTGGTACGCGACACATCGTCTCCCCGTAGGGTATCCACTCACCAAAAATTGGAGCTGTGGATAGAAAACTGTCCCAGATATAGACCGGACACGAGAACCGGACAGACGGACAGACGGACAGACGGACGGAATCCGCCATCCCATAATACGACCGCCTTTTGGGCGGGCGTATAAAAACCATAGCGGTCGTATTGAGATTCAAAATGGCCGCCACTGCCAAAAACGTTATCTTCAGAATGGACGCCCCACTTCTCCCTACCTTTTTTAGTTTTGGATCTTTATGGACGCCTCTGCAGTTTCTAAGATCATATTGCATCATCTGGGTGAACGTAACTGTTAGGTTTTGGCAATGCTTTCTTCTGCTTCACACCGGCATAGTTCTGTGCAGACTAAATGTTCTGATCGACATGAACATCTACCTGATGCACACTTATTTGTTTAGCATGAGTTACTGGCACCACAAGTACACCTTACCAGTTCAACAACCGCTGCAGGAGCAGGTGCAACCTTGGATAACAGGGGGACAAGCCTGTTTTCTTCTTTCACCCAGTCAAGCTTGAGGGGATCGGGAAGTACTGCATGGACAACAAGGTCCTGCTCCCATACAGAAGCTTGGCAGTGAGCACGCCAAATATGTTCTACCCAAGCTCCACGTGTTGGTAGTAGCATGTCAACATCTTTGTTGTTTGAATAAGTGCCATCTAAGGTTTTGTGGTTCAGTGATGTGAGCCATCTTCTTACAGAACAGACCTCATAGAAATGACAGACACCCCTTTAAGGTATCGTCGGAAGGCTCAGTTTCGCATCCAAGACCAGCTAGTGAATCTACAGTCTTGGTATCTGCCTTCAGGAACGTTTCTAAGCAAACTTTTTTGGATTTTCTTCTTATGTGACCTATGGTATCACATCCAGTGAGGGCATGCCATTTGCATAGGGCGTTTGCTATTCGCATCATAATCGGTTGGAGAAAAAATGAGCCGTCGTCGATCACCGGTGCCCATCAGCATAGCAGATTTCTGGCCAAGAAAGGGCACGCATATCAGAGCCAGGAGCAAAACATACGTATCTTGTAGATATGAACGGTATATCCAGATTTTCTTGCTTCCACTGCATGCAACATCATCAACGTATCGGTCACTTCTTTTTCGCTCACACTGAGAGTGACGCAGCCAGCGTGGTTGGACATCATATGTTTACGTGTGGATGTTATCATGCGCGCTTTAGAATGATCTATAACTTTCTACGCCAGGCAGAATGTCAACGAATCTTTGGTAGCCGTGCTTCCAAGAAATGATTTCGAACCTGGAATTTTCGTAGTATCTTCTACATTATAGTCCTTCGACTGCGCCCTACTGCCCCTACGTCGTTCCCGCTTTGATTCTTTTAATGAATCATCGACGGCGTAGTTGTCAAAAATCACCAGCATAGAATGGTAATTAGGTGATTTGACGTTTATGAGCTCAGCGTACACTTTGTCAAGGGCTTTGCATTTTTCAAATGACTTTACAGCCATGAGCTCTTTTACAACGGTCATGCCATCTTTAACTAGGCACAGTTGCGAATCAGTGGAATCACGGGCAACATCTGAAACAGGATGTCCTTAACTATCATCTAGAGGTGACCCTGCAAAGTTCTCTAAGACAGTTATCACCGAGCTTTTGTCTGATGTTGGGTGCACACAGCCATCCGGCCTCATAAGTGCCCGGTTTACTGTGGTGAATTCATAATTACCAATCACCTCCTCCATATCTGCTTCACGAAATGAACGTGCTACAATAAATAATCTAGACATTAGGCCAGAAGTTGCCCGAAGGGTTAACACGTCAGATTTTTATGACGTTTGACTTCCTTGGCTGTGGAATTCCACGAGAGTGGCTTACATTTTGTCCCACAGATATGTGTCCCCACATATCCTTTCACCCTCAAATTTTTGCATTGCAGATTTCCCAGTACATTCACAAGACAATATGCTTTCCTTCGCGGATTTTCAAACTATCTCGTTCGTGACAAGCTTGACCATCTCTGTTTTGCCACCGTTGAAAATTTCACATGGTGCCAGAACACCAGAAAGATTTTTAATAGCCTATTCTTGTCTGATAGTCGTTGACTTATTTAGCTCATGGTGCATCGGTGTATTGGTATTTTTCAAGTTAGCCATGGCCTCAGTTTCATTCGCAATTCGTGCAAATTCATTTGCACACATGCAGAACCGTAGAAGGGTAGCGAGAGACTGGGTGATACCTCCAACAGCACCCTGGATTTGTGTTGACATGTTCTCGAGCAAGATCCAGGCCAATGCGAGACAACGGTATCTGGTTGAAAGTATTAACAGTAAATTCATGTGACAGAAAATCATGCCAGATTTTGTGATCAGTTGTCTCAAGCCTGTCATATGCAAAGAAATACACACAGAGCTTTTCAAGGGACGACAGGTAGAGGAACCAGTCACTTTGACGAGTGACGCGCTGAAATTGCAACAAAGTCAAAACCTGGGTCATGTACATTCGCGACCATCTGTATTTAGCGACACGAGTGTGGCCGTAGGAGTGTTTGTGATTCCCAAACCCCGTTTTGATGCACAAGCCTCTGACAATATCTTAACATTGGCTTCAAGATCCGTACGTACAGAAGGGTCTTTCAGCGAGAAACTGCCCTATCCGAAGGTCGAACAATACCTGCAGAGTTATTTGGTGAGCTTCCATAGCTCTATTGTAATGTTTCCCACTGATAATTTGATTAACAGTCACAGAAGTGAACATGCCTGCTTCCTTTAGAACTCGTTTGTATAGATCCATGTCAAACGTGACAACAAGTTTTTTGTTGTTGCCAGATACCAACTTGTTGACTTTGCAGAGCTGATCTAGAGTGGTAAACAGAGTAGGCCATTCGTGTGCTGGAGCATTGCTGATAGGCAGAGGAAACTGCATTATAATGGTTAAAGAGAATGATTAATGGAATGATGTGCGGATGAAAAACTGTTGTATGCAGTCCACACTGGTATCCTCTGGGTCGTCTCCTGTCCAGACACTACAGAGACTACTTGGAGGTCCATTTGTCCAGAGGTTTCACCTGAAGTTCATGGGCACTCGCGCTCCACAGATACCGGCGCATACCAGATACGTCAGTAATTTGAGCCATATCTTGCCCACAGGGTTCCCACACTTATTTTGAAATCATTTTCCAGGACTTTCAAGGACCAAAATAAAAACAAATTTAAGCACTTATGGGTCAAATTTGTAACCTATCGCAAGGATTTTTTTGTCACGACAAACCATAATCTTTCCCATCTACATGCATGCATTCGTGCCAGTGAACAATATTCTTCAAGTACCGGTAGATTGAATTTGATCGACAGCATGGTAATTTTTTACAAGATTTTGAAAAAAAAAATACTGCAGTTATGACTTGACATGGAATAGCATTAACGTTACGTGTAAAAGCTTTCAGGAGGTGATTACAAAAAAAATGAGAAATTCAAATTTCCAGTTGGGAGACCCAAAATTGACAACAACTTGACTGTCAACGATACCCTTACGTAAAAGTTAGACTAAGAGTGCGTGATGCATGATAAAACTGAACGACTTACTACTGTTAAATCGGTACTTGTGGTGGTATGAGCTGTAACAGTACGCATATCAACAGAACTGCTGTTGTTGTTGTTACTAGTAGAGCTTCTGGCGAGGAAATCCTTCATCGTGAGTTTTTGCCCAGCTAAACTCTGATGTCTTTGCCCTCTCATGTGACTGGAGACCGCCGATTCACCCATGTTGGACACATCGAACACTTTTAAACAAAGTTTGCAGCGAGCTTTGCGCTTATCGCCCACTTGTTCTATCCAGTCTTTATACTGTTCATCGACCAGCCAACACTTTCTGAATAAACATTTCCCAGGCATGGCCAAGGTCACGGTCAACTGAATACAAATAAAGGCGAAGACTACGAAAAAAAAATAAAACCAGCGTCCCGCCATTTCAGAGCAAAACCGAAGTCTCGCGAGATTTGTCGCAGACGAAGTACAACTCTCGCGAGAGTTTACAAAGGGAGATAAGCATTCTCTTTACACATTCAATGTGCTACTATGTAATTATCTCCCTTGTCAGGGAAATTCGAGGAGATCGTCAGATACGCGCTATGCTAGGCCCTACTCGACAGACTTCGTTTTTACTGAACAAAAACTTCAATCGATTCACAAGTTCTTCACAGATCACCAAATTGTTATCCAGAAATAAATATTTTGCACAAAATAATAAAATTTAAGCACTTTCAAGGACCTTTTTACAAAACATGGATTTTCAAGCACTTTCAAGGGCCTGGAAAATGTAATTTGCAAATTTAAGCACTTTCAAGGATTTCAAGCACCCGTAACGAACCCTGTGCCCAGTATCTGACAAGACAGTACTAAGATTCGCAACAAAATCCACAGCAGGAATCTTGTCTTCGTCAGAGGCAAGTGTTTGATGTGCTACGACAGACGACTCTGAAACAAATGCTTGGGAACATCGATTGAAATACCTTGCCATCATCCAACAAAGGTCATGCTTCATCGCTCCATCAAAATGTTCATCACAAGTACCCAATTTGTACGTTGTGTAGTGCCTTCTACGTCACATTTCAGAAGCTCGACGCCTGTGATGGGAACACCTATTGGTTGAAAAACACTCTCTGCCATTACCTGGAAACTCACCTTCCTATCAAATGTGTCAACTTCCACGGAAGCACGAATAGCTAGAATTTTCACAATACCATATGGAACAAAAACGCCGTGTTTGTTGATGTTCTGTAGCACGGCATTGGCTATCTGACTACAAACCCGGGTAACACGACTATATGATATCCCACCACACAAATTACTCAGCACATTTATAGCTCGCTGGCTGCGTAAATTGTGGTATATCCACAAGGATAAGCCAACAGCATATGGACTTTCGCATTGTCGACGAAAGGCAGACTTGCTTTGCAGTCTTAAATTCCTGCATCATAGTTTGAGATATTATGACACAGGATTTTCGTAGAGACTGATCTCGTGACCCATTCGTGGCTTCCTTGGATCCTTGCAAGCGTGAACCAGAGCAATGCACCAAGGTTGACGCCAGCAGCGCCATCTGTCCATGAATTATCCGGATATTTCTTCCCTCTATTACAACAACGCCATCTAGCTTTTACAGGCCAGTGTGATCGAGTACCAAGCCCAAGATCAACAGCGCCATCTACATGAAATTACTTACGCAGATATTCCTCAATATTTTTATATCAGCGCCATCTATATTTTATAGTCTAGTGTGATCAGGTTATCCATGCACGATGAAACGGACACGAATTGATTTTAATTTTACACATGTATTCCAGATCTCTCAAACAGATATAATGGTATGAATTTCACTTGCGCTGTACATGCTGTAGGCTGTTTGTATATGATACACTCGCACTTAGCTCAAATGTCGGATCTGATTCGATTTAATACATCAAACCTCATATAAATAGATCTAGCATGCATTAAAACATGTATCTAGATACTAAAATCGAGAGCCTGTCTGACCATGGAGCAAAAATATTTAAAAAGACGTGTTCCAGATGGCGGCCATTTTAAAATCCAATATGGCCGCCATTACGGTGAAGAAAAAAAATGGTATCAAGTGATTTTGAATTCTCTGATACTTGAAGAACATTCCCTGAAAGTTACAGCTACTATACCCGAAAATGCATATGAGCCCGATTTTAGCTACACAAGCTCACGGACTACATGCTTGCATTAGAAGGTCATGATATATTTCCTCAGGTCAACTTTTTGTTGCATTACCTTCCATAAACATTTTGTGGTCAAATTGGTACCACAACTTATAACATCTCAGAGTTATTGCTATGTATGTATTTTATAACTTCCATTGACAATCTCAGGCCTTAGGACAGTCATCACTACATCATCATTAAATGTGCACCAGAAACCGGGTAACAAAACACTTGCCACAACTCAGAAATGATGGCACAGGTAAATTCTAGATAATTGACATCCTCCAAATTCTGATCAGGCCAAGAATTATCTTTCACCAAAGTTTTTGCTGATATGGCCGCCATGGTAACCAGACAATAACACCACCATGCCCTCCAGGTAAATCCAGTTATTTTGTGTTTAGTTATTTCCTATCTGGTCTATGAGCTGATCAACTTTCACAAGAGAACAGAAGCCACTAAGATTACCCCATCAGTTATTCAAGCATACATACATGTAGCTGGGCAATAAACACCTCAAGATATCAGGTTAATGTTACCTGACCCAGTACTCCATCTGACAGCTTACACACTTCATGTAATCCATATAAATACAGATATATTATACCCTGGGCAAAAGTCTGCATGGTGGCAGAGTCTTCAATCCACATGAAACAGACAAAATGTTATACCATCTTACAATGTACTACTTTATTCTAATCTGCAGACCTACATGTAGGATATATTCTCGAGCCCAGGTCTGCATTAACGGCTCCAAACACAATTGTAACAATCACCGTCAGTATGACATGAACTACATGTACATGTATCCATCCATGAAGCGACAATCATTTTTTCGATGTTGTGATGTGGCCGACTATCTTCCGAGTGCACACTTATACAAACACCAATTGGATTAGCTAAATATTGTATCATATTTATTCTGATTTGGGCTCGACTTGTTCCATTGGTGTTTGTGATCAATTAATGTAGGTGTGACAGATGTCCTACATACGTATGCAGGTCTGCAAAGAAAGAGTAACTTGAAGTTGAAGCATCTTCCCCATCCCATAATATATTCAATAAAAAGCCAGAAAAATTTGTTTCAAAGAGGACTTTAACTCACTGTCTATGGCAAGCCGTTGTGAGCGGCTCACGTTTCTTCAACTCCCGCCGGAAAACCGTTGTCAGTGGCTTCTTGATAGCCTTATCTGAACACACCTGTGATTGGTTGTTTCGGCCTCGGTAGAGAAAAATTGACCAATTAACGCTTCCGTGATATATGAATCACTGGCTACATTCTTTAGAGCCTCGATTTAGAGTTTGTGACGTCGAGAATCTCCAAATAACCTTATGTCATGTGACAATTGAGGGGGAAATCTCCAAACATGGCGGCTGCGGTCGTCGTGTGTTGTGTTTTTGTTTACTCCTGACTAGACAGCATACAAGTTCAAGAACTGTTTCCATCATCAGTTTTTATTTATATGAATCACCAAAGCATCAAGGATTGTAAAAATATATACATGTAGATAGCCTCATGAAATGCGACAAATGAAAGGGGTTTTCCAAGCATGGCGTCACCATCCTGTGTGAGCAACGTAACTTCATAAGTTGTGCGTGTTTTTTTTTTCCTCCCGACTTGAAAAAAACAACAAACAATTCAAGAATGCATGGTTTCCATCATTAGTTTTTATTTATATGAATCCCCAAAGCATAAGGATTGTAAAAATATATAGTTTATTACCCTACCTACGGTACCCATGGAAAAATCTTAAAGCCATTATTATAACCATATGTGGAAATTAATATTTTTGCATAATTTATTCCGGCCAGTTGTGAATATTTATTCCGTAGGCAAAGAGTTAAAAATGGTCTATATGTACTACCGATACTCTGTTTGTATGTGTGTGTGAATGACACATGCAGATGCAAACTATTTTTGTTATTTTTGTTACTTTTCTAAGAGTAAGAGAAATGAAAGTTCACACATCCAGGTTTGTAACATGTAGCAAGTTACAAACCAAAAGAAGCCAGCAATGCTAGGAATAGCAACGGTTCCCTGTAAGCATGGTAAGCCAGAACAATAAACCACAATGAATGACAGAACAAAAGTAACAAGATTTGATGGTTGACCAAACTAACCCCCCCCCCCAAAAGATTGTTGTCTTTTCTCATGGTACCTATATTGTAAGTGGTGATGTGAAATCAACGTAAGATTCAAACTATATATAGTGCATCCACTCCAAACCATAGATTATTTTAAAATCACAAATTTATCACTTCACATGTGTTGGTTCTGTCAATATTTATATTGTACATTAATTTGGTCATCATAGATGTCAAACCAGAGTACATGTACATGTACATTATAATAATGTTGTGATAAATATTTGTATTTATGAAAATCCATACCATATGGATAATGGGTTACACTATTTCATACAAGCATAACAATATCTGGGTGCCTTGGTTGATGAGTATGTACAAATAGCATGGTCAAACTTACTTTCCCCCACCCCAAACACAGGAAAACACTCCTGATCAATCTTGTGGACAATGTATTGAACAGATATTGCATATTGGTAAAACAAAATTCAGGAAATTGATCAACAGCTCCCACAGACTTTACACACAAGAGACGTGAAACGATGCACCTCTTAGTTATAACAACTCATACATGTACTTGTACTCTTAGTTATAACAACTCCTACATGTACTCTTAGTTATAACAACTCCTACATGTACTCTTAGTTATAACAACTCATACATGTACTCTTAGTTATAACAACTCATACATGTACTCTTAGTTATAACAACTCATACATGTACTCTTAGTTATAACAACTCATACATGTACTCTTAGTTATAACAACTCATACATGTACTCTTAGTTATAACAACTCATACATGTACTCTTAGCTATAACAACTCATACATGTACTCTTAGTTATAACAACTCATACATGTACTCTTAGCTATAACAACTCATACATGTACTCTTAGTTATAACAACTCCTACATGTACTCTTAGCTATAACAACTCCTACATGTACTCTTAGCTATAACAACTCATACATGTACTCTTAGTTATAACAACTCATACATGTACTCTTAGTTATAACAACTCATACATGTACTCTTAGTTATAACAACTCATACATGTACTCTTAGTTATAACAACTCATACATGTACTCTTAGTTATAACAACTCATACATGTACTCTTAGTTATAACAACTCATGCATGTACTATTAGTTATAACAACTCATGCATGTACTCTTAGTTATAACAACTCATGCATGTACTCTTAGTTATAACAACTCATGCATGTACTCTTAGTTATAACAACTCATGCATGTACTCTTAGTTATAACAACTCATGCATGTACTCTTAGTTATAACAACTCATACATGTACTCTTAGTTATAACAACTCATACATGTACTCTTAGTTATAACAACTCATACATGTACTCTTAGTTATAACAACTCATACATGTACTCTTAGTTATAACAACTCATACATGTACTCTTAGCTATAACAACTCATACATGTACTCTTAGTTATAACAACTCATACATGTACTCTTAGCTATAACAACTCCTACATGTACTCTTAGTTATAACAACTCCTACATGTACTCTTAGTTATAACAACTCCTACATGTACTCTTAGTTATAACAACTCCTACATGTACTCTTAGTTATAACAACTCCTACATGTACTCTTAGTTATAACAACTCCTACATGTACTCTTAGTTATAACAACTCATACATGTACTCTTAGTTATAACAACTCATACATGTACTCTTAGTTATAACAACTCATACATGTACTCTTAGCTATAACAACTCATACATGTACTCTTAGTTATAACAACTCATACATGTACTCTTAGCTATAACAACTCATACATGTACTCTTAGTTATAACAACTCCTACATGTACTCTTAGCTATAACAACTCCTACATGTACTCTTAGCTATAACAACTCATACATGTACTCTTAGTTATAACAACTCATACATGTACTCTTAGTTATAACAACTCATACATGTACTCTTAGTTATAACAACTCATACATGTACTCTTAGTTATAACAACTCATGCATGTACTATTAGTTATAACAACTCATGCATGTACTCTTAGTTATAACAACTCATGCATGTACTCTTAGTTATAACAACTCATGCATGTACTCTTAGTTATAACAACTCATGCATGTACTCTTAGTTATAACAACTCATGCATGTACTCTTAGTTATAACAACTCATACATGTACTCTTAGTTATAACAACTCATACATGTACTCTTAGTTATAACAACTCATACATGTACTCTTAGTTATAACAACTCATACATGTACTCTTAGTTATAACAACTCATACATGTACTCTTAGTTATAACAACTCATACATGTACTCTTAGTTATAACAACTCATACATGTACTCTTAGTTATAACAACTCATACATGTACTCTTAGTTATAACAACTCATACATGTACCAGGGATCGAAATATCGCCTGCCTACCTGCCGCCGGCAAGTGATTTTGCCATGTGACAAGTCAAAATAAAAACTACCTGCCGCATGCGGCAAGTAAACTCACGAGAAAAAAAATAGATGTCAAACTAACAGCCACTGACAGAATTCTAATGGTGTATATGTCTTTTTCTTCATAAACATTCCATGAAAATATGCGATAAACTGATAGAATTCTCAGCCAAAATGGGATCACGCTTTGAAACTGTTGAACGCACACGAACAAGCAGCTTTGACAATGTGCTTTCTGTTTCTGCTTGTATGAATTGGATATGAGAGCCTCACGTTGATTGGTTGACATACTCAATTGCACGTATAGAAATGCTGATATTTTAGCCAATCACGAGTGGTGTTTCTTGAGAACACACCTATAACAAAATGTCCGCAATCAGCTTGACGGGCTGGCGAGGGACTAATTCTGAAGTAAGCTTACTTCTGCAGGAGAGGTGGTATTAAAGTCATCTGTGCTTCTTATGATCAGTGATTGTCATTAAATTATATAACAGAGATCTTTACCAGTTTCTGTAATATTTCTGTCTGTGAGATAGCATCTGAGAACTCTGTACCGTACAATTTACAACAACAACGCTGTCAAAGTTCATCGGTGACATGACGTCCGTACAGGCATTGATTTCACGGTCCAATTCTTTTCCAAGACCACGTGGGTCTTTCTTCTATGCGTGACCTTTATGTCATTCTCATTCAGTTGTCGTAACGTGTTTCAATATCCATAAAATTTGGATAGCAAAATCGTTCACACAAAAAAGTGGACCAGTTGTCATGTTGTTAATTATCTGATAGGGAAAGTTATCTCCAAATTGACAAATGATAGCGAGCTGAAACTTCACATATATTATAATTCAGGCTGTTTGATGCATTATCATGCAACACCAAGCAATATTTGGATAAAAATAATAATTTAAACAAGTTTGTGAACTTTGTCAACTTCTGGTACCCAAGATCTCACTTTTTGACAACAAAAATTCAAAAAATTACTTTTCAATAGAATTTCAGGGCCATCGGCATGACACAAGGATGTCCTTATTGTCATTAATTTCAAAATATCCAGTTTGGACAAAAAACTGTTTTTCACATTAATATATAGCAAGATGATATGATCAATAATATTTGGCAGAATTCGATACCTTGGAAATTAATTGGGCAAAATCCCCCTCCCTGGGCGTTTCTAATTTTGTACGTTTTGGATGCCCCCTTAGGCTTTACCCTGCCATGCAGGTTTAGCTATGTCAGTAGGACAAGACATCATTCATCAGCGAAATTGTTCATCTGGTGCCAGTTCCATCCTCAAAGGCTCCCAGATTGCATCATTTGAGGGGTCATTTTGGAAAATATGCTTCACCAAGGGGAGGGTCCACCCCCTTTGGATCCCCCCCCCCCCCAACACCATTTCTGTTGGGTCCTATAACTTTTGTCAATGACCCTACAGCTTCATTTCTTTGGAAAAACACAGCCATCTATCTGCCACTGGGTCCACATGACACCTCCATCTTGAATTGTATAGCATCCATTTAGTTCAGAAGAAAGAATAAATACCGCCATCGATTTATTTTGTGTACAAGTGAAATTTGAGTGAGGGCAAGTAAAATTAATTTTCACCTGCCACATGTGGCAAGTAAGTTTTTCAAAACATTTCAACCCCTGTGTACTCTTAGTTATAACAACTCATACATGTACTCTTAGTTATACATGTAACAACTCATACATGTACTCTTAGTTATAACAACTCATACATGTACTCTTAGTTATAACAACTCATACATGTACATATGCTGTATAACAAGTATATTATACATTTGTGCAGTGTCAGCTCTATGCTCTCAAGCTAAATAATATTGTACAGGTACATGTGTAGATCAACATCTCAACATGATCTCCATACAGTTATAGCACAGATCTACATAAGTTATAGTGTCTATCAGTGGAAGGAATATTTCTGAATCATAAACCTCCCATGGTATCCAGGGTAAGGGATGCAATAATCTTCACATAATTGGCTTGCTCAGCTCCTCGTCTAATCAATCATAACGATTTGTTACCTACACCTAGTCAGAGTTATTTAGTCGTTAACCCAAATTACTCTGGTAGCCATGGTATCCAAATGTAATTGCTAATATCTCTGTATAATGATAAAGCCCAGAAATGAGGGTTAATCCTTAATTATAATTGCCATGTTCACTCTGTGATGTAACATGCATTACAGGTTGCATTGAAGCATACAATTGTAAACCGGCTTTTATGAAGGTGAGATAGAAAAATAAATCTGCTTAAAAGTTAAAACAGATATTTGTTTAACTCCTTCGTGAGAATGGAACTGTCGTCAATATGCTGTCAATGTTTGTCACATAACACACTGTCCAACTTGTGGGCACGCTAAGGATCTGCATGATGTACAGCGTATCTTATAAATATTCAACAGATGGTAAGTGCCACATATGCTAGATATTCAATACATGTACATGTACTACAGCTAACATTAAAAACATATATTGTCAAATTTCAGTTTTGGTACATGTAACTTCATCATGTTTATCTAACCTGTTACATGTAGTTGCTTAGAAACTTTGTTGTTTCAATCTATAAGCAAAGTTGCTAAGCATGCAAACTCAAATGGCATAAAGTTTGCATACATGTATCAACAAAAAAACAGAAAAAAAGTTTATAAACTGGGAATCCAGATAAAATCACGTATCAATTATACAAGTGTGTGTCCCCTGTCCTGACCTGTTCATCTAACCTGTTCGTTGCCTATGAACTTCGTTTTAATCAATAAGTAGTGTAAATTTACTAACCGCTTATGCAATCTTATCTCCAAATCTTATCAGAAATACCATACCGGTACTGAAGAAATGTGATAGTTTCATACACAAAATTGTTACCTTTCCTCTACCAGAAGTCACCCGATATATTCCACAAAACCAACATATGTATACATGAACATTCGTATCAACTGAGAATGAATAATGAACTAAGTATATCCCTGCAAACTCTCATCAACATCCCAATATTCAGCTACCACATGGGAAAACTCTCATCAACATCCCAATATTCAGCTACCACATGGGAAAACTCTCATCAACATCCCAATATTCAGCTACCACATGGGAAAACATCCCAATGTTCAGCTACGACATCGGAAAACTCAAATTTATCCTTGATTATCAGCCTACCTGTATTTTGGATTAGAGGTTTTCCTTTCAAGATGAAATGCAAAGGTTTTCATATATTTTCCTTTTTATATTCTTTCTGGGTTAGTACATGTATTTTGTCTCAAAGTAACTTCAGAAAAGGTCAAAATATACATTGTAAGCAAAGGAATTGAATGTTCGCCATGTAAATGTTTTCTAATCATGATGTGTGCACATATTTGACTGAACCCTATATCCCGCTGAAATTAATGTTATTTGGTAGATTCTCTCATTCATACGAAAATGGTTTATATAAAAACAACCATGGTCATAATATTATTTGGATGCTCTTTTTCAAGTCATACTTCAATATGAGATTCTTATTTTGAGGGCTTTACATTTGCTTTCAGTAGTGATGATTAGAACTATTTCAACATACGATGCAAGTAGTAATAGAACAAGTATGGGTTAAAGGATACTTCTCTCTTGACTCCAGTGGTAAATTCCTCACAGCCAAAAATATGAAATGTTCACAATCTTAATGCAGTCCAACATTCCATGGAATGGTAAAATCTCAATTTAATTAAAAGCCTGGAATGCAAACTCCAAGCCCATGTTGTGTGATACGGAGTGAATAATGTTTCATCAAAAGAGCGATCAAGTCCTATCCCAGAAGACACAGCATTATTTCACAGCTCTCGAGGCCGTGCAGTCCTGGTCAGTGTGGCGTGGACTTCACGAGGACAGCCCTAATTGAACTGCACGTCGTCCAGGGACGGGTCAATCCATACCGTAACCCTATGATAACTAAGAGCGTTGTTGTATCCCAAACAATGAGTCAAGCAGAAAGACCACTGCAGGAGGAGTTGATCAGCGTCACATGTACTGCATACAGCATGCTTCACACTCCACTGATCTGGCTGCACGAGTTGTCGATACTTCAATACCCCACTACGCTTGATTCCACCCAGCATGTGCCAGTATTACACTGTCCCTGCCTCTATTCATTCACATGAGAGAAGACGGAATTAAAAGGTTGGAATTGGATAAAACTACAGATTTAACTCATAGTAGAGATAGGAGAGAAGTTTCCTGGTCGACCCAGTAGAGGTATAGTTCTGAAGTAGCAGCAGGAATCCAGCAGTTATCCAACCCAGTTTTACAACTGCTCATCACACAGCCAAAATAGAGTTCACACACAAAAATAAACTGAGTCAGTGATCTATGACTGTTATGTGGAGAAGTTAGCTCGTGCGCATACCTCCATTCGTCCTAATGCAACTTAGAAAACAAAACCCCCTCTAGCTTGTCAACGACAATCCAAGACAATGCCCATACAAGTCTGCTTAATGCTGACAGTGTCTTGCGAAAAAACCCCACAAGCTCTCCTCAGCGTACTGTACTTGAATCCATCAAAAGCTGCTGTATAAGAGGCATGCAGAGCTGCTTGGTTTACACATGGTAGTGCTGTTGTAGTAGGAAAAAGTCAAGAAGCAAGCTATATCAGGTTCAGGATCAGATCCATGGCTAGAAAAGCTTAACCCACACTCCCCTTTTCAATTCCTTCTCAGCTTATAGAAATACTTTTTTCTCTCTCTCTTTCTCTCTTTACAAGGTGCACTGAAAACTGGAGAAAAAAAAGCGAGGTCTCCAGCATACAAAACGCCAAGGCAGAGCTCTTCAAACATCAGATCAGGAAAATGGCAAATATTAAAATTCAAAAGGCCGTCAGTGTTTATCCCAGTCTATAAAGCAGCCAATGTAATGTTTGCATTAAACTTGTAAACACAATGGCTGCTGTTCTTGCAAAGATTCTTTCAGTTAATCCAAATATCGGGCACCAAGGACAAGTCCCAGATTCCAGTGTTCTAAAAGTCCACTTCAAAACCTGAACACAGCGTTAAGTGACTGTACATGGATTTTCACACAGGTCAACTTCCCACAGCAATATTACCCAGAAGGGAGAGGTTTTAATAAGCAGGGACAGCTAGAATAGTCCATTTAAATATACAGGTGCAAAATTGATTAATTGAGGCAGATCTAACATCAAGCAGATCAAAGCGGAGATAGAGCGAGCTCATATTTCAGTGATCTTTAGGGGTGTCTGGATAGAGTTCAATGGCCATAGACATGGTTAGATTTTGTACCATCAATAGAAGCAAAATAAACCACTTGCAGACGGACAGGTACATGTTACGGTCAAATGGGCAGCGATATTCATGGATAAAATGAGAAAACCAATTATGTACAAATGCTACATTCACATGTACATGTGAAATAAAATAAATTTACTTAAATATACTTGATCAATACAAAATATACATGTACAAGTACTGAACTGAAGTGAAAGATGCAATTAAATGGGTCAAAATTCAAATACTTATTCAATTCTTGAGTAAAGAACCCTAAGAAATGAAGTATTTATTATGTTGAAAAGAAGGCACATTTTATTTTCATTTGTAAACTGAACTTCCACTGAAGTGAACTTAAATTTGAACTTCCTTGCAATGATTGGGGTCACTCAACTTTAAATGAGAGAATGTGCCGAGAGAATAAACAATCAAAGTTTTATGCTGCCTAATATCATTTAAATTTAATATGAGAAAAATATTCCAAAAGGACTACTCTCAGTGAAATGTTTAGGGTATGTTTAGTCTTCGAAATTGCAGGATATGATATGATGATCATCTCAACAGAATTTGTCGATACATTGAATTCCAAGCAAGTACTCTCCAGGGATTGTTATGCGTATGTTTAGAGGATCTAATGTATTCTTGCAGGTTCCAATGATGTCCACAGAATTTGTTGATACCTTTGTTTAATTCTACAAATAATTATCAGGCCAACATGAAGTTCAGATAAATCTGAATGAATGCCTCAAAATTGCAAGACTGTCAATAAAATTTGGAGATTTTGCAACATTTGGTGACATTAGACTTGGAAGATCTGAAATTTACTATTAATTATCTCTGAACCAGACAAATATTCTTAAAATAAATATGTAATAAATGATAAATTTGTAATAACAATTTTGCACAAATTAATGAAATATAGCTCAGAAGTTTATTTCTATACTACATGTATAGTAAACAACGAATCCACAAATTCATGAGTCTAAAACAGCACAAGACAAACAATATTCCGATATATACATGTACATGTACATGTGTGTAATCCGAATAACTGCCAATAACACGACTTCCCACTAGATAACCTTTGTACATGCAGTAGTTTGTAGTCATTGAGGTCATCAAATACTTCGTCCCAGTATTCACTGATATTCAATCACTCATCTGCAGGAGGCAGATTAACCAATTCATTCCACCTTTTGGGAGCGAGGAATCTATTTGTGAGAAATGGCACCATTGAGGGCAAATCACCATCAATCTTTAACTCATTATACTGTCGGCGTTTCCACATTCCGTGCCATACCCCATTCATGCTGCAGAGCCATGGGTCCTTACCCTGCATGTTAACGACTAGCTGTCCTAATTATTTACGCCAAATCAGTTGACGAGTTGTGATTATTTCTTCATGTATGCTAACCAGTGGTTAATGGAATATCATACTTTATCTGTCATTTTTTATCATATTTTAATTTTCTGCATTGTTCCTGCATGGTTTGCTCACAAATAATTACAACATCTTGTTATTTACCAATTTGCATTTTCCAAGGAAATTAATACAGCTACGGTGTACATGTACATGTAGTCAATACATTAGTAAATGCATCATTTCCTGAACAAACAAATTACTTTTAGAACCACTTTGACAAAATGGTCCACAATCTTGTAGATAATCCATTATTCCTTCATTATTCCTTCATTATTTTAATGATCTGAGAGGATTATCAAATTTATTAGAAAGACCGATTGAATGCATCAAGTCAGGGGTGATAGAATTCTGAGGGTGATGGACTTATTATTTGACAAACCCGAGGTGAACAGACACTGTATAACTGAATGACAAACTATTATATTCCCATATTACTGTACATAACAATATCAAGTTGTCCAGTCATTTGTTTCCAAATGTATGTATAATGTACAAATGGATGGTTTACAACCAAGAAAACCCTTGGGAACAGATGTGTCCTTCATGACCCAGAATCAATTTTCATTATTTTCAATTTATGCTGAACTTCATCACTTTTATAACAAGAAAAGCACATTTTGGTATAACGAGTACCAACATGCACATGTCTGCAGGTCTTATCGTAATGGTTTTTTTGTAATGTCAAAATACATGATCGACAGGCCTTGTCTGTCTGTCCATGAATACTGCATGTCAGGCTGGCGCCAGACACAATCAAATCCCAATATCGCGTCTCTTGTTATCACATCAGCGTAACGATCAGCGTAGTCTCGTCAGCATCAGTTACCTGTATGAGCCAGAATGATGACTCATGGACATGGTCCGATGTAGTGTCAGTCAGTCCCTGGGCAGATCTGGGATCAGTTTGATCAGTGGTAATCATACACGACAGCTGTATAATGCCTCACTATAACACACAGGTAAATAGATGAAGGAACTGAATGCACAGCATTCAAGAGTACATGGATATCATAATGACCTAACGGCAAACTGAACTCTTTCGCTGAAACGAACCACTCGTTCAAGCACGGAGAGTAAACGGCAATGGTTCAACATTATAGACTCTTAATGTTGCAACCATTATTACTGCGGAAACTGGTTTCCTTCACATCGTGTTCACCATGAAAAAAGATACCTCCACCAACAGCACCAGACCACATCCCCTTTGTTTGCTGCACAACTGACAAAAGCTCGCTCCAAACTCGATAATTTCTCTCTTTCTTATTCAAGAGGTCACATAATGCAACCTCACGGGAGCAAATATTATCTGAACGTGCTCCGACCCGTTATAAATCATTACACACGATACTCTGTTGTGTAATATGTTTACAGGTATTGGCGAGTGTTCCATTCATTAGAGAAATTGAATGACAAACTCCACAATTAGCAATCTATCCTATAATAGATTGTGTATGATGCAGAGGTAAAAAACCTGGCATTGATATGATCCTGGCAATGTACAATGTACCTGCGTACATGTATACATTACTTCACACCAATTGATCACTGAAAATGGAACAATAAAATTTAAATTATCTCAAGTTGAGGAAGTTTTATAAATTTCTATTCCATTGTCAGACACTACATGTATCTAGTGGTTAATGAGAAATTTCTGTTCTTAATTTTAGTTATTTAAGGTGGGTCGCAGGGCAAAAATGTGAGTTGTCTCCCTTTTAAAGTTGTCTCCCTTTAACGTCATCGATCCCAATGGCTGCAGATAATGGGGGTTGGGTATAAGTGCTGTAATAAGTGCTAGGGATGAAAACTTTGAACAACACAGATCTTCCTGTTAGGTCATTGCAGGATACATGTACATGTACAGTCAACTCTGTAACAACCATAATTATCCCAGTTAAATTTGGTGTTCTAATAAATTTACTGTTATAGTGAACAGAGAATAAGTGTATTCAGGTACATCTGTTTCTGTTAACTTTGTTGTTATCATAAAGTTCCTGATGCAGCGAATGTCGTTATAACAAGGGTTCACTGTAATTCAATGCACTGTTTTACATGAAAATGAAATGAAAACGTATGGGAAGGAGAAGGAATTAGGCAAATTTGTAATGCTTCACTCTTGTTGAACTTTAAGTATTGTGAATAAAATATATATATTTGTAGCTTGAAATGATGAAGAAATGACCCAAGTTTCAGCTCAGTTCGAAGGTACAATGTAACAAGGCAAATATTATCAATATGGTTGGACACTTAATTAAAACAAAAGATCTGGGGCACGGCTGCAGATCATTGAGGACTATAAGGCCGTTGTTAATTAATTCTTTGTTTCTCGTAACCTCCTTGCTTTTGAAAATAGACATGCTGAGGGCGATAATTATTAATTATTAATTATTACCTAGCGAGAAAAAAAATACTAAAACAAAACTTGGGATGCAAAATTTGAAAATATAAAACCTTTTAAAGGACTAGATTTATCAAACAAAACCTCTGCTAGAGGAACAGTGACCTGCTAATTAAATGAATAATGCATACATAATAACCATTAACAAGCGTTCTGAGAACCCCAACATCTCGCCTTTCGGGGTCATCCAAAAGGTGCAGCAGTATTGAAAGCATACATGTAGAGCAAACAATAAGGTCTGGAATAGGTGATGTGGTACAGACAATAATGTCTGGAATAGATTATCTGGTACAGACAATAACATCTGTCCCATGTGGGATTACTGGCAAAAGTTAATCCCATGTAAGATGAATAGGTCAGTGCCGTTGGATTACTGGTACATAGGGCAGTCCAGTGTGAGATTACTGCTGGATAGTTCAGTCCCATGTGAGATTACTGCTGGATAGGCCAGTCCTGTGTAGGATTACTGCTGGGTGGACCAGTCCCATGTTATTACTGATGGATAGTCCCCTGTGGGATTAATGCTGGATAGTCCAGTCCCAAGTGGGATTACTGCTGGATAGGCCAGTCCTGTCTGAGATTACTGCTGGATAGGTGAGTCTCGTATGCGATTAATGCTGGATAGGACAGTCCTGTGTGGGATTACTGCTGCATAGGCAGTCCCGTGTGGGATTACTGCTGCATACGGCAATCCTGTGTGGGATTATGGCTGAGGAGGCCAGTCCCGTGTGGGATTACTGCTGGATAGGCTAAACCTGTGTGGGATTACAGCGGAATAGGTCAGTCCCATGTAAAATTATGGCTGGATAGGTCAGTGCCATGTGGGATTACTGCTGCAAATTGCAATCCAGTGTCATATTACATCTGGATAGGTCAGTCCCATGAGAGATTACTGCTGCATAAGCCAGTCCCGTGTGGAATTACTGCTGGATAGGCCAGTCCCATGTGGGATTACTGCAGGATAGTTTAGTCCGGTCTGGGATTACTGCTGGATAGGTCAGTCCCGTGTGGCATTACTGCTGGATAGGCCAGTGCCATTGGGATTACTGCTGGATAGGTCAGTCCTGTGTGAGATTACTGATGAATAGGCCAGTCCCAAATGGGATTACTGCTGGATAGACCAGTTCGGACTGGGATTACAGCTGGAAAGGTCAGTCCCGTATGGCAATACTGCTGGATAGGCCAATGCCATTTGGGATTACTGCTGGATAGGTCAGTCCCGTGTGGGATTACTGCGGGAGAGCTGTGACCTAGGAAAACATGAAACATATCCACCAAGTTTTATAATCATCCCACGAAAGGTTCAACAAACTTTCCATGTACAGATCTACCTGTAAATTTTTGCCCAACAAAAACCTTATCAATGGAAAGATACAAAGTCTAAACTGCAATAATTAGGAAAAAATTCCATATTTAATGTCATATTTCTTAAATAGCACATGCACATCTTTGAATCACATTGAACTTGGGTAGCAAGTGTCAAACTCATCCAATGAAAGCTGACAGCTTCAGAAAACTTTCCATGTACAGGTGTACATGTATATACATGTACATTATTATTGGCATATTAAGACAAAACCCTCAAAATTTGAACAAAAAATAATATTTCATCTCCTAAATATCACAGGTACATCTTCTAATCATAAGAAACATGTGTACCAAGTTTCATAACCATTCGATGACAGCTGACAACTACAGCAAACTGTGGTGTACAGATGTACATGTGCACTTCAGCTAAACGCAAAACTCAATCATTTGCCATAAGGTGGAGAAAAATTAATATTTCATCTCAAAAATAGCACAAGTAAATCCTCCAATCATAAGAAACATGTGTACCAAGTTTCGTAATCATCCAATGAGAGCTGACAACTGCAGCAAACTTATCATGTACATGTATATGTACAATTTACCTAAACAGAAAACTCATTCATTTGCCATAATTTGGAGAAAAATTAATATTTCTTCTCAAAAATAGCACAGGTACATCCTCTTATCATAAGAAACATGTGTACCAAGTTTCATAATCATCCAATGACAGCTGACAACTGGAGCAAACTTACCATGTACATGTATATGTACAATTTACCTAAACAGAAAACTCATTCATTTGCCATAATTTGGAGAAAAATTAATATTTCTTGTCAAAAATAGCACAGGTACATCCTCTAATCATAAGAAACATGTGTACCAAGTTTCATAATCATCCAATTAATGACAGCTGACAACTGGAGCAAACTTACCATGTACATGGCATATTCCAGAAAAAAGTAGTCCACACAGCCGTCAAATATTCCCATGCTTCAATATCCTAATTGGCAAATTTAATCTTCTATCTGCTGAGTCTGTTTGATAAAGGAAGACAGTGTTTACCTTCGAATACCAACAAAAGTAGCAAATGTCTGTCGGATTTTTTTTTTTTTTACAATTTATATGTGAAACCATGTCATTTCTTGACGGAATGTAGTCCCGAATATTTAGTGGTCATGTTTAGGGCACTCACGTCCGTAAATAAACAGTGGAATTACCTTCACAAATATGTGTTTCTTCATGTTCAAGTCTTATTCTTCGTTCTTCAATTAATAAACTAAGTGTTGTTCAATAACATAGCTTTGAATTTATGTTGCTGCACATTTTGACGAACGTCATCAAATTCCGTCAGTGGTACCGACGGTCGAAATGTTGACATTTTAGGGAATTAGCTTCGGCTTACATGTATTTCCACGCTATTCAGTTTCGCCGGCAATGATGAAAGGCTGTATTTTTATTTCTGTCAAACAATTGAAGTATCTCTTGACGGAAATAAATATAAGAAACGTGTTTTATTGCGAACGTGAATTCAGTCAAAATCGGCAGCTGACATTCGCAGTGAACAGAGTCCTGATGATTGGGTAAAGATCCCGGATGTAGCCTCGTATTCGGGCCTTTTCAACGCCATATTGTCAAAGGAAGCGTGGTAAGTTCAACTCGAACTGGTGACAGAAATAGTAATTCAAATAGTCACGATGCAAACTTTCTGTCCGTAAATATGACATTCGACGACTAAGCATTCAGTGCAGGAAACTATGCACGGAAATCGTGAGGGGTTATCGATTTTATATCCTTTGGTAATGGAATCTGTAGCGGAATGCTGGACCACGTCTCATGCCCGAGTCGTCGTCCAGTTTACGTCATCAAATGGCATGTGCGTTGAGTATTTTTCCATTCTTACGTTATTCTGGACGGAAGTCAGACATGCATACGTCATAGTTGGACAGATTTTGATCGTCGAATGTTAATTCGGGACGGAAAATTACAGTATTTTCACATTCCATCTCAAAAACGCTGCTGATGTGCATTTTATTCACATGAAGTAAAGTAATAATCAGAATAATACATTTAATCGTGGTTATAGCTCATGGTTTGGTTCCCAGTATTGCTGGAGTTAATTCTGCACTAACCGCACACGAATTCCGTCAACAATGACGTTAGCAGTAATGGCAGAAAGTTGACAAATAAAGCACAATGTGACTGTTTCATCCATGATATCCACACAGTTTAACATAGTTTAATCAACTTGAGCCAGCTGCAATTGATTAATCAACACACAAAACAGCAAGAGGTGATAGTATTTTTTGGTCATTGCTAATGTCATTTACTATCCGTCAAAAATGATGTTAGCAAACAAGCAACAAACTTAGCCCGTTATACATTCATGGCCATGCAGTCGAATAGTGCTGCTGCACATGGTATTTACTGGTCGAAATCTTCAAAATAGTTTACATTAAGAAACCTATCAATGTTTATTTACACATGTACAGATCACAAAACCTTGAAAACCTTGGTTTGGGTTTCACAGCATGTTCCGAACGCATTATTTCATATTTTGAGTTCACAGTTTTGGATAATTTCACTTTGGTCGGTCCTTGAGCAATCAAAATTATAAATTAAATTTATTTTTGCAGCTGCTGACTAATCTATCTAGATTAAATGCTCTTAATGTCCTCAGCCTGTTGTCCAACTAGAATAACAAGGGTGTATATTACAATCCATTTAAAACTAATATTTTAGTGGTCCATGCTCCCAAAATTATTTCATTGCACTCTGGCACACCCAGGAAGTTAAGCGAAACCAAAATTATGTGTATAACGAACGGTTTTATTTTTTTTATTTTTGGGAGTCAATGGACTACTTTTTTTTGGAATATGCCATATGTATACATGTAGAGGCCTACATGTACAATTTACCTAAACAGAAAACTATTCATTTGTCATAATTTGGAGAAAAATTAATATTTCTTCTCAAAAATAGGACAGGTACATCCTCTAATCATAAGAAACATGTGTACCAAGTTTCATAATCATCCAATGACAGCTGACAACTGCAAGAAACTTTCCAAGTACAGATGTACATGTGCAATTCAGCTAAACGCAAAACTCATTCATAGGGATTTTAGAGCACCCCAGGGGTAGTACCCCCAGGTGGCATACCCACCCCCCATATTTTTTTAGATTTTTTCTAATTTTTCTAGATTTTTTTTTAACTTGCTAAACCAAAAACCCATTCATTTCCAGGCAGGGGACACCGACACCGACGACGACATCCTCTTTCCCCCTCTCACAATATCTCCCCTTTACTTTGTAAGGCGAGATAAAAAGGAATCACAGATCACAATCCATAGACATGACTCTTGACATAAAATACATTATGTGAGGTGTCATATATGGAGCTAATTTAGGACTGATTTCCATCAAATTAGTACTGGCTAACAATATTAAATCAGCCTTCACCAAAGCAACCATAAATAGTAATAATATTAATCCTAATTTTTTAGGATTCATAAATTTTACTATAATAAGCAAGTCACTGGTCAACAACAACAACAACAGCTTTGGTCTAATCACGATGCCTTCTTCTGATTTTCAGAGTCAGTAAAGACTTGGAAGAGAAGTCTTTCTTCTCTTCCAAGTCCGCCACTGTGGATTCTTGATCCATGGCACTGAGTGATTTATAGAATTTATTTGCTGATTACAAGCGCCCATATACGGCAGGAGAATCATCGACGGAAGTTTCAAATCTGCCTTGGAAAGAAAACGCTCAATGACAGAGCTGGCGGTCGTCTTTTCAGAGAATAGGAAAGTTGTGAATTTAACATAAAACTGACCGTTTGTTGAAGCTGTCGTGGCTCCGTTGGCCAAAATCATTTTGATCAACACCAGGATGAATGCGATCAACCATGCGGACATTTCTGAATTCATTGCGCGGTGTACGAGGAACGAAAGGGGTGTATGATGAACATACTTCCGTTTGATTTGAGAACTCCGCGTGAAAATCGATATCTAGTTTGCAGACGAATAGTTATACTTCTTCACTTCTCAATGCATATTTCGTTAGATTACATTGTGGATGTTCAGTTTGTTGTTGTTTACTATTTTTGCGACCAGACAAACTACGGAATTGAGACCACAGAATTTCCTTCCGGAGCTCCGACTGGAAAACATAATGACGTAGCTTAAAGGATTCCCAAGAAAGTTTGCCGTTTCATTGGTCAGTTTATGGGGAATCCCTTGAACTGCACAACAGGTGGCGCTGCATGCCCTTCGACGGCTTTACGAAACTTGTTACGACAATCTCGGTATTTTACGAGCAATTAAATCACTGGAGAGCGCTGCTTCGCGAAATCAGAACTCATTATAGGCATTTGTTTTAGGGATTTTGGCACGTCAGTACCAATAATTAATACAATGCGTAATTATTGCTTGCAAAAATACTGATGCGGGCGGGTTACGGGAAACGAACCATTAATTATCAGCGGCCTAAACATAGAATTAGGCATGTACATGCAGAATGTGTGTTACATGACCTTACCTGCCTGCACCATGACCTGGAGATAAACATCACAGATTCTACTAAACATGGCGCTTCACTATCAATAATCTTTCCTTCTAATATATTTACAATATTCCTGCGAATCAAAGACTGTTGATCAACACAGAATAATGGTATATATACATGTATATATAGGTACTGTATGCCAATCATCTTTGTCAGGTTCCAACAGAGCGACTTGGCACCATATTGATGCAGGACTGCATTCATTCACGAGCAATCTGTCCTGTGTTGACCTCCAATGTACATGTATTACAGCAGTTGCATGGACACATGTGGCATGGCTGTCATTACAATCACTGGTTTCCATTCAGGAAGAGGTGGTGAACAAGGCGATGCTAGTGCATCACCATGGCAATGGCTTAACAGGTAGCAAGTTGAGGAAGGATGAGCAGATCATATCTCAGAATCTAGGAGTGCCGTTAACATTGTAATATATGTATGGATTGATCCTTTGTTCAGTCTTTGACAAATGACAATCATGCAAAACAGAACCACGGACAGGTACATCACAATGTAAATGTATGAATGTATTGAATATCATTTAAGACTTACTGTCTGGAAGTGGTACTTTTTATATAATATTTTGTACACATTTCATGCATGGCAAATAAATTAGGTCTGAGCTTCCTATGACCCATCAGTCACACGACAGATGATGTCTGATAGATTGTTTGGCTATTAGTGTTAACAACTTTACTTTCATTTCATTTGCTTCAAGGAAACCACAACTGACCCAGTTTTCTCGTTGGAACATTCTCTGCGACGAGATAACATGGCCGCACATGGTCATTTTTATGCACCGTTCCTTTCCCCGACTGACAGATGCAATGTTACAGATTAGTTTTGTTGTAGAATACGGCCTGATTCTGTCAGATATTCTACCATGCCGGGCTGCTCTGCATTTGGCTGTCACAATGTGCTAGGTAATCCAAACACGTCGCACTATCATCCTCGTTCATGTTTGCGAGCTACGGTCTCGAATACTGCACCTCTGCCAATTGACACGTTTTTACCTCCAGAGGCAGAACAACTAGTGTACACTGACATCACGATTCTTCAAACATGGTGGCCTCTATGTTGTTCCAGTGTAGCAAAGTTAAAACATTTGGTACTGCTTTAAAAAAAATGTAAAAAAATATCTGATACACGATTTGGATTCTATGAGGAAACAGATTTAACTGGCCACGCTTGTTCACCAGAGTTTACGTTCCCTTTAAATTTGGATTGACAATGAAGGGAAATTATTCATTGATAAATATATGTGAGTTAAATGTTGTAGAATGTTTTTAACTGGGATGAGGTCGCGCGACCCCGTGGTCACTCCCATTTTGTGTTTTTACATCATGGGAGAGAACTCAGACCCCAGCCATACTAGCTATCATATCAGTATATCTGTTGTGTGGCTCATGGGTCATAGGAAGCTCGGGTTAGGAACCATTAATACTGTTAATAAATGTTTCACACAATAATAGGAACAAAATTCATCCTTCCAATGTATTCGCCAAAGTTCCCCATGGGTGAAAACACTCTTACATTTGAAGACAGTTCCCCATGAGTGAAAACACTCTTACATTTAAAGACAGTTCCCCATGAGTGAAAACACTCTTACATTTAAAGACAGCGGTGTGTTTATATACCATAGTGAGTCTGGCGACTATATCTTCACGGTACGACAGTCTGCTCTGGTACATGTACTGCTATGGCAACAATAATATGGACCGTGAAGGCATAAATTTACATGTAGTCAACGTTATGGTCTCATGCCACGGTGTACACAATGTTTTTTACCGATGAGAAGGTCATGTAGATCATAGAGGGGACACCATCATCAAGTTGCATATTGCCTTCTTCTGCTCACTATACTCAGTGTACACGTAGGACAGCAGCAGCATACCACCATCTGCTCAAGTCCAGGTAATCCCTAAATCCTCGGAGAGGGTTTACCTGGACCTTTTTAGTGATTCGGATGAGTTCTCGAGTCATTGCGTCTATTACTCAATCTTGTACATTTCATCCCAAGTAGTTGTTTTGAATTAGCGTGTCAGTATTTGAAGCCTGCGGTTTTCTCTCGACACCCGATGTCGATTTCAGCCTAACTTCAAAGGCAGTCTGGCCAGCGATGAAATCAAACCAGTCATAACTCAAACATCGCTGCAGATTGGCCTGATAAGCTGCTTCAGTGCTTACTGATTGGTTCGGTTTAGTGGAAACCCCTCGAGTTATTTATATCCAGAACGGCTATCGGTACCTAACCATGCCAGTGTATCGATCATAACCTATCGATTGATACACTGGCTCGCGAGGATGCATACCAAGTACCATTACCAATTGTTTTACTTCAATGAGAGTTGAGATTGTACACATATACTTGTTTTGCATCAAATTAGCATAACGTATGTATGCATCCTTACATATTTTTTGTTCAACTTGCAACATGCGGATTCTTTTATTTACGATTTATATTTATCATCAGGTGGTATACATGTATGGTGGAATTGTCCAGAGCATCTATATACAAGAAAATGTTAATGCAATATAAAACTATGGTAATTTCTGAAGTAAATCGATCACCCCATCGGTGATCGAAAGTTGTAATAATTCAATCACCCTTGATTTTCAGTAATACCAAAAAATGTGATCAATAGCTAAATGTGCCCTTGCGGTGGAAACAAATGGTGAAGGATGTAGTAGGACTATATGTATCACTGACTACCTAGAGTTCTTTAGAGTCTGGAATTTTAAATCTGAGAAAGGAATTATTAGTTTCAGATATTAAAATTGAGCTGCCAAGACCGCGATTTGCGGTGTTTGATAAACATCAGATTCTGGGTATGGGAGAATACTCTGTATTTGCTTGGCGTGGGTCTTTCTAGTAGTAGTCTCCGTTCCCCTTAAGCAACCGAGCACTGACTGTTTGAACTAGCGAGTGATATGATGTAACATTGCCTTCTAATATTTCAGTCATATCACACGTTTTTGGTTTCACACCCTCAGGTGCCTCAGCTAGTAACCTCTTACAGCAAGCTGTCTGAGGAGCTGAGGCCCTTTTATTATTTCCATGACCTGGAGTGTGCAGCACGACATCCCAGGTCAATCCCCAGAAGCCTCACAGGCCCGTTTGAACTGAGGGAGTCAAACGGGTAGATTGTGTTTGATAACAGGGTGATTATGGGTAGATTGTGTTTGGTAACAGGGTGATTCAACTCAATACTCAAGTATTCACAAACTCCATTTACGTAGCCATCTTCATTTTATCAAGCCAATATCTACGTTCCCACTTGAACTTCCCCGGACATATCTGGACCCCTCCAATGTTCAAAGAACTTATAAATAGACAAGAGACGTCACTGACCTTGAAACCAAATGAATTTTGAATGTATGGATATAGATTCATTTCTGGTCACAGTAACATTGATTTGAGGGAGCTTTATATGCAGACACTGCCAAAGTTCAGCAGAGATGTAATTTAAATATTCTCTGAAGAGTTTTCCCCCCTGATACTACAAACCTATTGAAGGCCCTTCTAGAGTTCATATCCCACACGGCAGACCATATTCATATGCTACATGCCTTAGATGCAGTATTATATGTTCTGAAACCAATAGACAAGTTACCTGGAAGAGGTGTATCATATGGATTAAATCATGTTTATGCAATGCCCTCTTAGCTCCCTTCAATCTGTCCTTTTGCTACGGAGCATGCTACCTGGTGAAATCTGACCCCCCGATCAGTCCAGGATAATGGTGCCACTGCTGTGCAAATTTTTTTCTTATATCTGTATATATAATACTATTCTCAAGAGAGAAAACCATGAACTGTAGACAAAGATGGAGTCAAAACAAAGTGTGGAAATCATTTGCAAACAGAATCAACTGGGAAATAAATTGTCCAAACTGTATAGCAAAGGGGGCTACAAGTCAGAGTTCGAATTTGGCACCTGTCCGTCAGTCCGAGACTGGTAAAAAATCAAACGGACTGGTGTGAGTGACTGAACAACAAGTCCGTCGGACTGGTAACAAAAAAGCTCTGAGTTCATTGTGTAAACTATTTCTCTGCATATCTCCGCATAATTTGTAAAGAATGAAAAACGAAATGTCTGTTTTCGGTTACCCGACCGAGTCTAAATAAATCGTGTGAGTCTAAAAAAATTCCCAGCAAATTCCAACGAAATCACGATCACGGCCGCGTTTTACGACAACAACAACAACCGTAAAGCAGTGCGAACACTGTCAGCATACCATAAAGTGTGACTGTAATGCAGCATGGCAATGCAGGTTGGCGATCTTTTCAGAAAATAAAGCTCCCCATTCCAGGTCGGGAATCGAGAAATCAGCAACATGATTACGCTTCAGTCGACCTGATCATGTTTACCAGGACAATTATAAACATATTCTCCATCAACTTCAAAAGAAATCTACTGATGTTTTGGCTTGAAATGGCGTTTGTTGAAGCAGTGTTTTTCACGACGACACGTGCAGTCAAAGTCGCTGTCAAAGTCTAGCCGACGGGGTTTGTCGTCTGTGAGTATCTTCACACGCGCTCAAGAAATTCAAGAAATGCACAATTATTAATTTCTTATTTAGTAGCAACCATCACAGAGCACAAAATATTCATGATGACAAATGTTTCCACATCATCTTTTATTTAATATTAACGGACTAGTAAATATATTTGCGGACTGGTTACTTTTTTGGCTCACCAGTCCGGCGGACTGGTTCAAATTTTTCTTAAATTCGAACACTGCAAGTATGTATTGCTCTTTCACCTCACTTTGAAACAACAAGTGACATCACTCTAAGTTTGAAGGCAGACAATCTCTTCATTGCAGAGCTTGAAATTAACATAGGTTCACTAGCCAGAGGATAGTGAAGTTGCTGGGGGACATGGGGATTTTCTCATGCAGTAGTTCTGCTGACTGGTAAAACTGTAGTGAACTTGATCATCTGTAATATCAATGCATGTGACAGCAGCTTGTGTATTTCAACATTTTACTCCAAAATCACTAAGTTTGGCTTAGGTTCCGGTGAATTATGTTGAAATCCTAGATCTAATATACCAGCGAAGGCATGCAGCTTATTATCCACTTTTTCCAGGGTAGAGTTCATCAGCTGCACATATAAACTGTTTCCACTGAGTGATGTACACAATCATGGAAGAGTTTTCTCCCTTGAAACCCACAACTTTTACATTGGAGACATGGAGACGATACAAATAAATATTGCTGAAAACAGAAGTAATATGTTTATGGGGGTAGGACTAGTGTTAGGCTGCCTCAACATGTATCCACTTATTAGAAGTTACACCAAACAAGAAGTTTTCTTGAAAGAAAATTCTTCTCTCTGGAATGTACAAGGTGCACCCATGTTTAGTGTAACAGGAACATTGTGCATGCAGTATTGTAGTTTTCCAAAATTCATTTTAATATAAACTTCACTATGTATATAGATATCAAAATAACTGTCCCAAATCAGACAGGGATCGAAATAATTGAGATTTCTAGATTGGCTATTGGACAAGGGGTTTGTTAAAAGTTACTTGCCCATTTAGTTTTGATTTGGCTCTAATAGCATGCTATGTGTTGGCAATAATCTAATTAACAGAAATTAGATTATTCAGACATGTGAAGGGACAAAAAAGACTTGCCCGTGCCAAGCGTCGGCAGGCAAGCAGGTATTATTTCGATACCTACAAATTGCATTGTGAACTACGGTAAGCGATCCAAATATTCGATCGCCGGAAGTGATTTTATAGTCCCAAAATCGATGCTTGATCGTAAAAATTGGATCGTACGCCCCTCTGCAATGACGAGAAAAATCGGCTCGATCGAAAACATTAGATCGCGGAAGTGAGAGAAAAGCACGATATATCCGATTATCTCCCCTAGTCACAACGTAAAAATTGCCGCGATAATTAGTCAATGCATTGTACATAAGATAAATTTGTTTATAAGAAATCTGATTCACCCATAGCCCTACATAACGTAATACATTATTTTTTGGAAGAAAACGAGATGAACTATATAATATTAAACTTCGACAAAGAAATTTCACCATACTGATTTGGTTTTATTAAAAGTCCGATGTGACAAAATATCATAAAGAATGATGCATTAATCGGGTGAACAATTTGGTGAATTAAGCTCCTTAAAATGTTCGTAATGTGAAGAAATTTGATAGACGAATAAGGACTTCGTTATGATATCAAACCACACATTATTATATTACGTATTTGTGTATGACATTTATATAACAAATTTGATATATGGCATTCGACGGATGTTGATTGCGAATGTTAACCTATTTGTCAACCGTATACGCTAAACCCCTAGCGGACCCCTATTGTCCTGTCTGACCTGCTCTGTGTATCCCACGTGGACCGTCTGCTCAGGAGGCCCAGAAAGGGGGAGAGCTCAAAGTCGGTTGCCGTTCTCGGAAATATCAAGTTGTAAGGTGTGTGCCCATTGCATCAGATTTCTTCACCGCTACTAATTTTTTTCGTATGGGAAAAGATCCAGATGGCTTTTTATGCACACCAAATGACCACCCGGGATTTTTCTGGCAGGCCGTAACTGAGCCATCTCGGAAAGCCCCTTGAACAGATGTACATATAGCGTTGATTTTATTCTCGTATTTTGATCAATAACGTTCTGAATAATCACATGATTGATAAGAAATCTGGACTATACAGTCTACATTTCTCAAGCATTATTTGTTTGTGCATTAAAACATGAAGATCACAAACATATAGCATGTTCGAGAAAGATGCCGTATATTTATTAATATTATTATTTTCATCATTTCATTTCAGTCCACTTTATATGAAACAAACTTGAAATGATTGAGGTGTTCACATCGCAGGGCGTAATAGTATAACCCCTCAGAGCCCCTTGATTTCTAACTGAAACCGAAGCCTTGACAGGCTCTCTTTTGATATTTAAATTGTCAATGGCTACATTGTTTTGAGTCTGGACTCCTCTCATCATTCAGTGTAACAATCTGTGTTCACATTTACCTGGAGGTGTGTTTAGTTTATTTTTAGGATGTCCAGAAGTGAATTTCCTGTACAGCATATTTGTTTTAATAGTCTTGCCACGCTTCACATCTTGTCCTCCAGAGAAAACTACATCAAATGGAAGAATCCAAAGTCAGGATAGGGGTGTGCGGGATGGTTAGGTTACCAGCAGAGGGAATTACACTGTAGTATTCCCTGTTAAATCAAGATAGAATAATGGGTCCATCTGTATTGATGGATGTGGGTTACTTGATGGATTGATGGATTTAGTGTAACAAAGGGTCCATCTGTATTGGACCCTTAGGGTCCAATACTATAAGCTACAGAGGGAATCTGGACTGCATGAAATTTAGAGTGAAACAGGCAAGTCCACATAAGAGTCACGTGCAGCATACAAGTTTCACCCACACTAGAAATGACACTTATTCATATGCAAATGAGATCGTGTGTAACAACACAGAACTGACTGCCTGGGGAATACCTTGCCCCTTCTGAAGCGCTGTTCACCAGCAAGAGGCAATTGAAGGGGATTTCAAAATACGTTGCAGTATTATGGGTTTTTGTGTTAATTAATGTGTGGAGCCTGTTTGTCCCATATATAATTTTCACAACACCCTCATTCAAACTTGTTCTATCTTGGCTTTGAAGGCTTTTATCGGAAGAAAAGGAATGGAATATCCTATGATAATGTAGCATTGTGATCGTTTCACGAGCGCTGAATTGAAGGGTCGACAACAGCATTTTTATCGAACTGGCCGGTATCAACGGCGGATTTTGGATAGCCAGCGAAAATGACTTGAAACAAAAGAAGCCAATACACGTATTTTCTTATAGAAACAAAGATCAATTAACAGCTCTCTAGTTTATGTCTTAAAACGTCACCCGTTGTTACTTAATGCCATATTCCTCCACCTGGAGATCCACTGCAAACTAAATTATCTCCCTTGATCGGTCCCCTGGATCGTCCGCTAGGTGGCGTGCTCTCGCTAGGTGGCGTGTATTGTGCAGACTGGGGCGACGTGACCTGGCATAGCTAGCCTATGGCGACGTATTCAATTCTGGTGACTGACCTGGCAGATGTCCAGCGGAGAAGCAGGTTTTCTTCTACAACTTGGCTGTAACGAAGGTTTTTTTTCCTACCAGCGACTTATCGTTTCTTTTTGGTCAAGTAAGTCAGTATCAAGAATTGTATGAGATGTGAATCTGATCGTCAGTGTTATTCCGTAAAGACTCACATTTTCTTCTTTGTCTTTTTATGCACGGCACATTATGCTGTGGATTTACATGTGCCGAAGGTATAGACTGGGATGACTCTAGCTGGGCGACACGTAGTCAACTATCCAGGGCAGCCGGCAATTGAAGAAAAGACCTATTGAGAAACCAAAAGCTGACCAGGCCTTATCTTCGACTTAGCGCTAATGATGTTTCAACTTTAGCGACAACGGCAAGCCCACATATATACAGCCCAGTGCCGCAGTCTTACAGTCAACGGGATTTTTAAAAGACAAAGTGCAGACCAGTCAAGTCCAAGCACGGCGATACGGATTGCTGCGACTGCATCGGTTGAACAGATCACGGATTCTACTAGACGGCCCGTCACAGACACGGATCAAGCCGAGTCCCGGATAACAGTTCCCGTTTATCCAAGTCTCCACAAGCCAACGAAGAACAGTCTTCTAGCAGGGACCCGTTCAAGGAACGCCGTATCCCGGAGACACAGACGGACTCGACTACGGTAGTTCGGAGATCAAGACCACGGACTTCATCACCACAGCGGGACCCCCGACATGAATACAGTTTACCGGGATCACCGTTACAGAAGTCACAGCCCTAGACGGGACGCCGTGAGACGGACAAGTTTACAGATTCCGATATACGGCCCTTTACAGAGAGCCGTATCACGGCACCTCGGGAAGGAAGCATATCCAGAGCCATACCACGGAGCGGTTTACAGCACGGATGTTTCCAACGCACCGAGTGTATACATCTGACAAGTCACGGACTCAAGTGGAACGGACTTATACAGATCACCGGGTTTTCCACATCTACAGGACCCGGACTTATAAAGAACAGACTCAGCTAGAACGCCGTGAGCCGGCTTCTACTTTCAACTTGGACCCGTACCATGGAACCGCCTATGGAGCCGTACCACGGAACCTCGGAGCTACGGAGCCGTACAACGGAGCTGTACCCTGATATTACGGCAACAGATCTCGTAGACCCGGGACTCCACATCCAAGAAGATTCTGAGCTATGTAGAAGGGACTCAACTAGAGCACTGTCAGTCAGCTTCTACTTCAACTTTTACCCGTACAACGGAGCCGTGTCCCGGTATTACGGCAAGCAGATTTCGTATACCCGGGACTCTACATCCAAGAGGGCACGGAGTTATGAAGAACGGACTCAACTAGAATGCCGTGAGTCGGCTTCTACCTCAACTTCAACCGTATAACGGAGGCTTGTTCCGGTAATACGGCGAAGTGGATCTCGTAGACGAAGATGTACATCATTACAGCACCGAGATTCTATTCCCGAACGTCATCATTGGGAGAGGTCCGTTCATCGGATGGCTCCACACAGTCCAGCCCACCGGAATCGTCACTACAGGGACCATACTCCGGAGCGACTTTGCACCAGACAAGGAAGAAACCGTTCATCGTTTTTTCCCGTCAACAAGCACGTTGCACAGATGGATGAGCAGCGCACGTACATCAACCATCACCGTATCCCGGAGCACCGGGATATACGGAGCATCGGGATTGGAGAAGTCTGGAGATCAACTAGAGCCAAAGCACAGACTTCTGCCCCATGGATACCTTCCACGGCAAGCTTCATCGGGAAGCACAGTCATCCTCTTTTACTGGGGGCGCAGGTATGCTACAGAGAGGCGAAGCATTCTGCTGAGACCTGCCGGCCTTGACTCGAAGAAAGGACCTACAGGAAGAGCTTATGCTAATCAGGCCCTATTCGACGATCTCTCGTTGAATGAAGACATGGACTTCACGAATTCGGCGAGCTCGGTTATTCAGCCCAGTGGCGCAGTTCCTATGGAAACAGCACCTGCTAGAGGCGAGGTCGACGTACAGCTAGACCAGTCTTCAATTGCGGCGACTGCACCAGCTGACCTGAGAAGGACTCTACGTCATAGCCCTGGCAGAGGTACAGATCAGGCCGATTCATCTGACATCGATTCCTGTTCTTCCAAGCCTCCGCTGGTGATGGAAGATCAAGTTTGGACAGCCGTATCCCGGAGACACAGAAGGAATCGACCACGGTAGTCCGGAAATCAAGACCAAGTCACCAGACTCCGGTATCACAGCGGGACCCCGACAAGAAAACAGCTGATCGGGATCACCGTACAAAGAAAGGCCGTGAGCTGCAGAAGCCTAAAGCCTACAAAGAGCATAGAGACGCCGTTGGACGGACCTGTACAGAGAGCCGTACCACGGAACCTCAACCTGGAACCAGTTCTCGGAGCCGTACCCCGGAGCGGGTTACAGCACGGACATCTGAGAAGTCACGGACCCAGGAAGAACGGACTTATACAGATCGCCGGGATTCGCATCCTACAGGACACGGACTTACGGGGAACGGGAGCAGCAAGAACGACCTAGGTCAGCTTCGAGTTCAAGTCATACCCGTTCCACGGAACCGTATACCGATACTGCGGCAGACAGATCTCGTAGACGAAGCCGATCCCTAGTGCCACGTTAAGATTGGGAGAGGTGCCGGACGAGGCGACGGTCCCGTTCATCTTATATAGAGCTTCGAAGGCGCCGTTGCAGGGGTTTCTCGCCAGAGCGACCTTACGTCAGGCGGCAGAGGAGTCGTTCACCGGTTTCCCATCATCGGCTACAGCGCACGGACTCGGGAGATCGGGCTTATACCCGTCGTCACCCTAGCCCGGGTCATCAAGAGAAGACCGAGCATCGGGATAAGGAAAAATCCGGAGATGCAGCCATGGATCGGAGCCGTCCCGCAGAGCGGAGCGGGCAGACGTCCGTTCTAGAAATACCTCCGACAGCAACCATCACCACGGAAGAGGTTCCTGCAACGGAGGCCCGGGAGATTACTCGACCCCATTCTTCTAGCAGTGCGGAGTCTGGCTCGGATGATGAGGACCATGCACGACGTTCCACTTCTGCGGCATCCTCATCTCAGGTTTCAACCCCCATCCTTCGGGCGGAGGTAGAACGGAATACCGAGGAAGAGATGTCCTTCAGGGCCAGGATAGCGGCATTACACGAGTTGGTTCCTGAAATGCCCAAACTAGCGGTTGGCGAAGGCAAGCAGCTTACCGACCAGCGTCCAGATATCACCCGTAATGGAGGAGGCTTACAGCAGCATCTCTCTACGGACTGAATAAGCCGTCTAAGGAAGAAGCTTTGCCTACATGTCCACCATCTCCGGCATCAGACGACTTGTGTGTCAGCATGGATCGACAGTGCAGGGCTCAGAGGGCGCTCCTGGAACCTGGTCCGTATAGGGCTACATCCTTCACGGAGACAACTTACCGTTCAAGGCCCCGAAGCCGGACCTGGATCTTGACAGACTGTTGAACGTCACAAAGTCGCCAGCAGTTGTACTCCATCAGAAGCAAGCTCGTGCTGTAGAAGACATGATGTTGACTCAATACAGAATTACATCACTGGTTCCTGACAGCCATAGCCAGGGTAGTCCAGGATCCAGATAAGAAGCATAAGATGGATCTTTGACTTTCTCACGGAGTAGGGAACCTGCACCGACAGTCGGACCATCAACACCATTGGATGGGACTACTACCTAGCACAGCGTTGGTGTGCTTTGGGTACTCCTCATTACAGTTTTTCTTCCCTACAACTGCACCTGAGGGCAAGTACAAGCAATCTTACGATGCTCATCCCGGAACATCTTCGCCCGCCTTTCAGAGTGAAGATGCCGGATCCGGATCTAAGGACAGAGAAGTTCACATTCATCGATGCGGAATTCACAGTTTAAGCGGTCCATTGCTCGTGCAACAGATGACCGGCACGTGGGTACCACGACAGACAAGCAACGCATCATCTTCCCCAAGGATATCTACGTTGGAAGATGGTTTCCCCTGGAAGGTAGTCAACTGCGTCAAGTTTGGGCGGGGGAGCAAGATCCCAGTCTCTGGAAACATCTACACTGGTCCTAGCAGTACAGTATCAGCTATACCTGGTTACAACACCATGTGTTTCACATCACTGCAGGGTTACCACCGACAACTTCCTCCAAGTCCTACAAGGGTACTACAACCGGAAGATCATTTTTCTTCTATGGAG